>SKCR01037256.1:0-158658 GCA_019454045.1 Zanthoxylum bungeanum
TAAGGATAACATATATATCCATTAAGTTTGTTGCCCTCAATTATTATGTATATTCCTAAAGATCATGTGTAGCAACGTAACTCTCACGCTACCTCTTGATGTTGTTGAGTTTTATTGAAGTACTGATTCTATAATCTATGATCTCATTTATGTATGTTGAATACATAACACAGTTTAGAACTAATTTCAAAGGAGCTGGAAATATGTACAAGTTTGTTTTTAAGAGTAGCCTATATTAATTAATTATGTCCTTTTTCATATTTCTAATTTTATATATGCTTTAATACACTCCAAAATAAGGCACTCAGATGCCATAATATACACAATTAATAGACATTTTGTACTTATTATTTTTTTAAGTCCCTCTCAAATATTAAAACTAAAATGACTCAATTAGGATTGTTGAGACATCAAATTTTGTTCTTGATAATCCCTGCTGGTATTCCCACTTACATTATTTTTTTGTCCCAAGTATTTGTAAAAATAGCTTTAATTTAGTTTGGTTACCAGATGTATGTCATTGGATTCCTCCTCATGAGAATCATCAGAATTTACATTAACTCCTGAATTTACTAATCAATTTTCTGCCCAGGTAATGTTAAATGAACAAAACTGCGATATGTGACATTATTCATGGCCAAAATGATGACACTGTTCATACATAATATTATTATTTTTCCATATATATATATCTTAACCTCCTCCTCCTCCTCCTCTTCCCCTTCCTCAAACCATGAATAGTCAAGATCGATTTAGATTATTTACTTTTAATTAAAATCACATCAATGCATAAAAGAAACTTGCCTTCACTAAGCTAAAAGAGAGATCTACTAACACTATATTAGTATTAGAAAAGACTTTTTCAAACATTTGTTATTAGTGTCAGTAATCACGTAATTATTGACATTTTTTTAAAATGACCTCAGTGATGAGCGAAGCATCAAAATAGACACATACATACATCCCAACTAGGTTGACACACAGGTGTCTGTCATGATCATGTGCTTACCAACTCATATTGAGTAGTGTTAGTAATTACTGACATTACTGACAGTAGTTATTACTGTGAATAATTTTAGTATCAATATAATAATAACACTATAATATCAAAATATGGCGATATTATGTTATTGTGAGTGGTTAATGTGGTCATGTTATCGGTGTCAAATTTATTTTTTATTTTTAAAAAAAAAAATACAAAATAAACATGACATAATGCTATTATTAGCATTTGTAATATACTAATATGTAAGTAAAACTTAAACTCAAATTTATATTTCAAATTATTTTATTACAATATCTGAATACATTAGTATATATTACATATGTCAAACTGAGTAAACTAAAGTATAAGCTTGTATCGTTGTACATCTTGATTACATAGTGCAGATAAAAATAATTTAAGAGAAGATTTGATGCCATCTCATAGCTTCCTTACCAGAACTTCCATGAACCAATTTTTTTACCTATAAAAGCATAGACAAAAATTAAAGTTCTAAAGATGAATAAATTTACCACAATAGTATGCAATATGAATATGTCAATGATTCACAAAAAAAAAAAAAAAAATACTCGCACTGACTTCAACCAACACTTGAAACATGGACTTAATTGCCACTATATCTAAATTACACACAACACTAGCAAGCACAGAAGCAATTTTGTAATCAAATAGTGATTCATCAATTGCAACTTGAATCAAAATTATCAAATTAAGTTGAAAAAAGTATCGATAACTGAATAGGCAACAATTTTTATTTTTTTTTTAAATCGTTGGAAAACCCACCGTCAAACCACCACTTCCGGGCTTAAGCGGAGCAGGTAAAACTTCTGGCTGTCCCAGATTCTTACAAGAAACGCACTTCATGGATTCGAACTCAGAACCTCAATATGAGATCCTGAACCCTACACTATCAAGTCACGCCCCTTGCTTTACTAGTATTGTTTCATGAACTAATAATGGCTGGAGCTAATTTGAAAATATTAACGATTCATATCATGAAATGGATGTTAAGCTAAAAAAACATGTAAGAGAAATAATTGCATATTTAAAAATAATAATAATAAATAAATAAAGCATGTATGAGCAGGAACATATATATATGATACCTCAGATGAAGAGAATATGAAGAATATTGATCCTACGCATATTGTGAACTAATCAATATGTTGATGGTGTTTTCCGGGCACTATGTTATTTAAGGAGTACGGCAGGGGTAAAAAGGGGTAATTCCCTTCTTGGACGAGATCGTTAAAGCCGACCCGACCACAACATGTAGAGACCGACCACTTGAGATCGGATGATCGGGCATTATCATATCGACAACAACATTCTCAGTTCAAATGACTATCATGACCGACATCATGAAGACCGAGCACATGACGAGGCGTGCTCAGGAAGATAAAGCATCCTATTCTTGCGGAAAAGGGATAAGTTGTCCTACTTTAATGGGGTAAAGTAATAAGTTAATATCCTAATAGGATAAAGGAAATAAATGTAGTTTTGATTAGGAATCCTTATGGGAAAAATGAATAGTTTTGACTAGGAATCCTGATAGGAAAAGGAGACCATCTCCAATTGGGAATTCTTGTACAAATAGGAATCTGATTTCTTCACCATTATAAATAGGAGGGTAGAATGAGTGTAGAAGGACAAGTTGAAGGCATCAAAAATCAGTGATAAGAATCATCAGGATCAGACCTGTAAACAGTACACAGATCAGAGAATTGTGTCTGAGTAATAAAAGTAGCATCATGTTTCTGCCCGTGGACGTAGGTCAGACCAAGATCCACCGAACCACGTTAAATCTCTTTGTCGATTGGTGTGTTTATCTGTCTCTCGCTAAATTTGCTTTGGTCCCCCATAACCAAACAAATTCACTATTGAGGGAGGATTAGTCTCGGGAGTGATATTCCCTTATTGCCCCTGAGACCAAAATCAGCCGTCAACAGTTGGCGCCGTCTGTGGGGACTCCTACAAAAAGCAACTCGCGTAAGAAAAATGGCGGAAGGCGGAAACCAACAATCATCAGGGAGCTCGGCTGCAGACTGGATGGAAAAGATCGAGGAAAACCTTAGGAAAGATAGGGAGGAAAACCAAACTCTACTAAAAACCATAGTAGACCGGTTGGAAAGGATGGAAGGAGCACACGACGGAAAATTCGAGGCCGGGACTAGCCGAAGAAGGAATGAGATAGCGGAAAGAAAGAGAATTGTCGATACGAGCGAAGACGACAGACCCCGGAGGAGGGAACCCTACAGGGTGAGATCTGTGGTAGTGCAGAGAGATTCCCAAACCGAGGACACATGGGAGGAGGAAGATGACAAATCATCACCAGACTCCTCCTACGATAGCCCTCACAGTACCCGGAGAAGAGGGAAATAACATATCGAAAAGGTGCGAGAAGACACCGACCCTGAGAAGCGCCACTCCCGAGATAGCAGAAAAAAAGAAACCACAGGGGGCGGCATGAACCCAAAGACAGCAACATGAAATCTTGGTTACGGGAGGAGCTGGTCAAATAGGGAGTATACCCCAATGCAAACAGAGGGGATGTCCAGGACGTCAAAGATGAGTCCCCCCTCACGGAAGAAATAAAATCAGAGAAATTCCTGAAAAGATTCAACATGCCGACCATGACACCATACAAGGGCCATACCGACCCCAAAACCCACATTGAAGGTTTCATCCTGTTAATGGAAGTACAAGGGGTAACAGGGGACGCCATTTGCAAAGTGTTCCCCTTAACTCTAGCCGGACCGGCCATTCTATGGTATAGAAGCCTAGCCCCAAGAAGCATCAGCAGCTTCGCACAGCTCAAAAAATCATTCATACGGCACTTCAAAGGGGCTTATGTCCCCAGAAAGACAATTGGAGAACTAAGACTTATGAAACAATGAGACGATGAACCTTTGAAAATATTTATTGAAAGATACCATAATATGGTACTCGAAGTCGGAGGGTATGAATCCCCCGAGGCCCTGGAAAGCTTGAAGGGAGCCTTGAAAGTCGGGAGGCTATGGACCCACCTAAGGATCCAGGACACCCCGGACTACGCAACCGCCCTAGAGGTAGCCCGAAAATTCGTTCTATTAGAAAAAGAGGAGAAAATATCCCGAAGAGGGAACACCATCAGAGAAATGACCACAACGTAAGGGGGACATGCAACGAATGGGTGCAGAGACCTGCGGGAGCAGGTGGAAGACTTGGTGAAAGAAGGCTATCTCAGTGTGTACATGGACCATTCGATTTTTGAGGTCGACCAAGTTGATAGCGGAAGTCATCCGGTCGAATGCGTGGAAAGCTGAGATGCAGAGATGATGTATTAAGAAGAGCCTTGCTTGTAGTGACCCTTGTAGAGTTGCAAGAAAGGCAACAGATCCCAAAAAGATGAGTAAAACCTCTTCTGACTTAGGTTGACATTTGATTATGCTTGTTTGTTATGGCTCACACAATGATTTTGATATTTGTTTTACGGCTCGGGTCTGCTCTTTTACCGCCGAGACCGATGTTTCTTTCCGGCTCAGGTCTGCTCTTGTACCGCCGAGACCGATGGCTCTTTCCGGCTCGGGCCTGCTCTTGTACCGCCGAGATCGATGTTTGTTACAGCTCGGGGTCGGGTTACGTCCCACCGAGTCATGCTTATTGGTCTGGGGACGGGACATTCCCCCAGAGCCAAGTACCTCTTTCAGCTCGGGGTCGGGTTGCGTCCCACCGAGTCATGCTTATTGGCCTGGGGACGAAACATTCCCCCAGAGCCAAGTATCTCTCTTAGCTCGGGTCCTCAGGGGCATACTCGATGCATAGGATCCGTGAGAAGCATAGCACAGGGAAGGATGATACCCCCGTGGCGATTGCTTACTCCAGTGTTACCGAACATAAGGAGGAACATGCCCTTAATGTGTCGAACACTCTTTTGATCCCCACCTACCCGATGTAATGGATCTGTGGGAAAGCATAGCACGGGGGGTGATGACACCCCCGTGACGATTGCTAGCTCCAGTGATGCCGGAACTAAGGAGGAATATACCCTTAGTATTCCGGCCACTCTTTGATCCATTCATCATCCGGATCCGCGAGAGACACAGCACGGGGATGGGTTGTGCCCCTGTGGCGTGTGCCTACTCCAGCGTGGTAAGGAGGAGCCCTCATACAATACACAGGCTCCCCAGTGAACCGACGTGTAGAGGATGTGCCCTTACCATTCAAACGCTCTTCTGATCCGAATCCTGGTTCGCCGGGACACTGAATTGAAAGATTCAGAATTGTGTTTTGGAGACCTCGGGCGGGACGCTGTTTTGAGGCATCCATGTTGTTGTTTATGCTTGCGAAACGTTTTTGTCTTGGGATAAGTGCTAAGTCACCCCCGCATTTTTATTTTTATTTTCCAGAATTTTGTTTTTGTTTTTCGCCGGTCTGGCAGAGGGACGCCCATGCCAGATTCGGTAGGGCTTCAAAGGTGGATACACTTCCCATCTGAATAAGTCCCAAGGATTAACCAGTGCTCGGGGCTGGATTCGTTCCGCCGAGGCCACTTGGTTAATCGGCTCGGGGCTGGATTCGTTCCGCCGAGGCCACTTGATTATTCGGCTCGGGGCTGGATTTCGTTCCACCGAGGCCATTATGACTTCTCTCAGCTCGGGGTCGGGTTACGTCCCACCGAGTCTGTCTCTTTGGACTGGGGACGTAAAATCCCCCCAGGTCCAAGTGCCTTTCTCAGCTCGGGGTCGGGGTACGTCCCACCGAGTCAGCCCTTCGGACTGGGGACGTAACATTCCCCCAGGTCCAAGTGCCTTTCTCAGCTCGGGGTCGGGGTACGTCCTACCGAGTCAGCCCTTCGGACTGGGGACGTAACATTCCCCCAGGTCCAAGTGCCTTTCTCAGCTCGGGGTCGGGGTACGTCCCACCGAGTCAGCCCTTCGGACTGGGGACGTAACATTCCCTCAGGTCCAAGTGTCGTTCTCAGCTCGGGGTCGGGTTGCGTCCCACCGAGTTAGTCCTTCGGACTGGGGACGTAACATTCCCCCAGGTCTGAGCATCTCTCACAGCTCGAGACACGATCACATGCCACCGAGCACATCATCGTAAGCAATTTTCTTTGAGGTGGAGAATCATTCTGAATAAGGTCAGCATCTCCAAAAAAACCGAGGATATGAAGATAGAAACAGAAGACTTAGTTGATGGCGAAAGCAATTTCTCTGTAAATTCTGGAGCGACCACCAGTAAGGCGATGAGCACACCATCTTTTTATAGTTCCCGGCACCAACTTGTATACTAGTTGGAACCGAGAACTAGGGGACAGATGTTGATGGTGTTTTCCGGGCACTATGTTATTTAAGGAGTACGGCAGGGGTAAAAAGGGGTAATTCCCTTCTTGGACGAGATCGTTAAAGCCGACCCGACCACAACATGTAGAGACCGACCACTTGAGATCGGATGACCGGGCATTATCAGATCGACAACAACATTCTCAGTTCAAATGACTATCATGACCGACATCATGAAGACCGAGCACATGACGAGGCGTGCTCAGGAAGATAAAGCATCCTATTCTTGCGGAAAAGGGATAAGTTGTCCTACTTTAATGGGGTAAAGTAATAAGTTAATATCCTAATAGGATAAAGGAAATAAATGTAGTTTTGATTAGGAATCCTTATGGGAAAAAGGAATAGTTTTGACTAGGAATCCTGATAGGAAAAGGAGACCATCTCCAATTGGGAATTCTTGTACAAATAGGAATCTGATTTCTTCACCATTATAAATAGGAGGGTAGAATGAGTGTAGAAGGACAAGTTGAAGGCATCAAAAATCAGTGATAAGAATCATCAGGATCAGACCTGTAAACAGTACACAGATCAGAGAATTGTGTCTGAGTAATAAAAGTAGCATCCTGTTTCTGCCCGTGGACGTAGGTCGGACCAAGATCCACCGAACCACGTTAAATCTCTTTGTCGATTGGTGTGTTTATCTGTCTCTCGCTAAATTTGCTTTGGTCCCCCATAACCAAACAAATTCACTATTGAGGGAGGATTAGTCTCGGGAGTGATATTCCCTTATTGCCCCTGAGACCAAAATCAGCCGTCAACACAATACAACCATAAATAGCGTACATGATACCTCAGATGAAGAGAATATGAAGAATATTGATTGAAATAATCTGAGAAAATCTCTCACTGTTCTTGCCATCAATGGTGTGGGTGTCTTGAAGAACCCTATCAAAATGGAGGGGTAAGTGAAGAGGATGAATCCAATGTTGGGTTGGTGTTTTGAGCGTCAATCTGGATCATATTTATGACCGATTCATGAATACGAACAATCACTTTTTTCATAATATTATCTATTTATGGTAGCACCTCTTGTATTTTATATACATATTCAATTAAATTTAGATTAGGTTGAAACTAAAATGGATTTTAGTGATATATATATATAAAAGAAAAAAAACCCGAGAATATATAAGGTATTGCACATTTATAACAAGGTTTGTAATTGACATTGAAAGATGTCACTATTAGATATATATTTTCAAATAAAGTTTCTGATCAAGATTTACTAACATGGGTATGTTAGTAGAATCCGTTGAGACCAGTACATGTCGTATATCAAGATTTGATTCAAATGGTTTATCCCAATGAACCATGAGTCTGGGGAGACTCGTATAGACATGTAAGTGTTCATTTGATTAGCACCGAACGACTCACCAAAAGAATCCTAATAGATGACACATCAATGTCAATAGGATCTTCCCGAGTCGAGTTGCATATAAAGTCCTTTGACTTGAGATACCACTGTGGATATATTAGTAATCCTCCAAACATGTAACCGATCTTTCTAAACCAGACCCCCGCCTATTCGTTGGGTGTGGACCGATACTTAGGATATCATGTGATGTATTCAAAGAGGATTTGTTAGTCTCGTGTACGGGATTCAGGTATCCAATTCATTATCCTTTAAAATCCTTGGCTGAGTTGTACTGCGAAAATTAGTTCCGAGTATTTATTTAGAGAATCACGAATATGTCGCGACATACTTATTTATATGAATTGTACATAGTGGAGTTTTGACGTTTTCATCTGTCTCTGGTACAGTTCGGATAACTATGACATAGGGACTTTACGATATGCGTCGACTGGTATGATTAAGCATGATTATTTATGGACGTCATAATTTGTAAGTGTGCAAATTATGGACACGGAAAGTGTTCTGCGACATATATACTTAAACCTAAAGAGTTCCACTAATAAATAATTATACTCGTGAGCACTTGGGAAATTTGATACGAATAATTTGATTATTCATAACGTTACATATACCGGGGTATTTTTATTACTAATGTCTATTTGTATTTGATACATAATTTAATTAGATGGACATTAAAATTTTGACACATGTATTTTATTAATTGGAATTAATTAATTATTTTATAATTAATTAATTTTTGACTTTTTTGATGGAATTAACATGTGTTTGACACATGTACTCTTTTAATATTATTAATTAATTAAAAGTTAATTAATTAATGATAAAAGCTTATAAGATAAGCTTTGGTTTCATGAATAAGTATTAAGATGAAACTTGGCTTGATTTTAGGCCATGTGAAAATAGTGTCAAATGGTGAAAATTACCAAAATACCTCTCTCCCTTTGTAAGCCTAATGCACGCCACTTTCATTTTCCGAGGGCTTGAAAGTTTTCTTCAAGCTTGAAACTAGTTTCAAGAGAGGAAAGAAATTGTGGCTTTCCATTTGGTTTGATCCTACATCAAATGAAGCATGGATGTATTATTTAGGAGCCAAAATAAAAATTTATAAAGAGATTAAGGTAAATTCTTTTATCCTTTATCTTGAAAATTGTTTATAATTTGCTTCTAATTCGGCATATGAAATCCACGTTGATTTGGTGAGATTAGGATGGTAGAAACCAAATTTAGGAAGTCTTAGATTGCACGTGTAAGTTAATTAGGTTAATTAGTGCAATTAGGTCTAATTAGGTATTAGCATCAAAATGTCATTCTAGAGTTACTTGAGCCACTCCTAAGTGATCAAGAATTTTTCTTGAGTTTCTTTATGGTGGTTGATTCTCTATTGGTGGATTTGGATTTGAATTTGCATGAAAATTGAATTTATAAGGGATTAATTTGATTAATTTCGGAAATAATTCAATTGTGATTGACATGGTAAAATTAAAGGGTTGTGGATGATATTGGAGATGTGAAAATACGTAGGAACATTTTGCGAAATTTTTGGAATTGTTCCAGACGCATTTTGGGAATTATTAGTTTATGACGCATTAGGAAAAAAAGATCATAATTTTATGAAATTGTGGGAGTTTCTATCATACTCGGAGTACTGTAACAGTGTATACAGTATGTAGAAATATTTTTAGATTTTTTGGAATTGTTTCGCTAATGTTTCGGGAATTCTCTACATGAAGGGCAAAATGATAATTTGCTAAAATTACCACATTTAGCCTATACTATAGTACTCAGTTTACTGTAGCTGTGGGCTGACCCAGTATCATGGATGATATGGTTTTCCGATCATCCTGGTCAATTGGTTCGGTGATCCGATAAGCGGTTATCGTGTAATCGTGGGAAAATATTTTCGAAATTTTTATCCCAAGTTTATTTCTGTAATCATATTAATGTGTAATGTGAGTGAAATATGGATAAATACGACATATTTGATACTGACTAATTTATCCTACTTAAAAATATTTTAAAAATCGATTTATAAGTTAGATTATATTCTTATTATAATACTTATATGTGAACATATATTCTCAATCAATACTTTCTATCAAATTGTGTCTTAGATTCTAATTACATTGATGTCAGATACAAGGGAAGAAAATAATAATAAAAAAATAATAATTGAAGAAGAACAGCTAGTTAGAAAGAATAAAGAAAATATAATACATCTTTTTCTTCTCCATTTTCACTAGCATCATAATCATCCTCCCCAGAATCATCAGAATGGAGCTCCGTCGGATTTGATTCAATGGGCTTTGATTCGGCATAGCGGCAATGTAGGTCATCACGAAACAGTATGGCGAAGCGATGATGGAGGTCTCATGCTTTATGTTTAGTCATGAGTTTTGTTTGATTGTGGTGGTCTGTGTTTTGTTGAAGAGTTTTGTAAAATGTTTTTGAAATTTAGGGTTCGAAATTTAGCTCCGTGTGTGGAAGGAAAGTGAATGTAGAGGTGTGTGAGTTTTGTGAATTTTGGGTTAGTAAAATTAGGTTTTTAGTAATTTAAATATAAATTTAAGATTATTATAATAATTATATAAACCAAGTGTACTCTAGTGACATTCCATTGCAATATAAAGGCTTGGCTCAAACAAGTTTTGAAATCGAATTCTGATGTTATTATAGTGTTAGTATTTATTGAAATTAAATTTATTAATATCATAGTGTCAATAATATTTAATATTTTTGTGAAAAAGACTTAAAATGACATATTTATGATACTTTTTAAAAAATATCATTAAAAAGGTTAACAAAATCCTTTTTTGTGATTCTGCTTGTTGGTTTCCTCACTTCCTCTTTCTTCATGGAAAGATTGCTACATATCATTCTTTTGGGCCCCGACATCAATTCTGTTAATTGAATTCTCTATTTATATTATGTTTCGGGTGTATATGATATCTCTCTTATAACAGTTGGGTCCCACATTTATGTGGGATCCAACTACTGTGAGAGAGATGACATATACACCCGAAACATGATATACTATCTCCTCTCGATAATAAAAATGAGCTCTACATTGGCATATAAATTATATATATATATATATATATATATATATATATATATATATCCATCATTTCTATTACATCCATATAAATATATAAATGCATGGGTAGAATAAGCTCTAATATTTGAAAGGAGTATATGCGTATATTGAAGGATCCAACTACATGTATGATCGCATGCATTGCCAATCATCATTGTAAATCTGCAAATTATCTTTGGGTAGAGTTTGAAAATTTGGTGCAAAATTATAAACAACTTCAGGTGGGCACTATTCATTTATTGACAATTTGAGTCATGCTTTGATGTTAAATTCAAGTTCATCTGAGAGCTAAAATCATTCCCAATAATTCAGAGCTCATTTGACCACTGAAATTTATAAATCAGCCCCTGAGTTAAATTTGGAGCAATGAATAGTCAAATCTATCATTTTCGACCATTTTGAATGCAACGGTGACCTCTGATTTGTGAAAATCAGCCACGATTTTTGTCCTATTTTCATTTCAATGAAAATGGAAGATTCACATTCTGATGCAATGATTAAGTTGATGACAATCAATTACCCCTATAGAGGCCTCGAATGATAGATTATTTGCACTGCAAAAGGTCTGTACGATGTGATTGAGGAAAAATGAGTGAAACCAGATTTTGTCAAAGAGAGTGATTGAAACAAGCTCAATAACAGAACTATGGATTAGATTGGGCAGTGGATCGACCATAATGTCTTCCACACGTAATACATGATACGTATGCTTATGAAATATGGATGAAGCTGGAAGGCATGTACTAGGTCAAGAAAGCTCGGAATAAAGCCTTAATAATGTGACGTTTGGTGAACTTGAAGTTAAAAAGTGGAACTTCAGTAGCAGAGTACACCAATGAGTTCCCAGATCCTTGTGAACCAGTTGCCTGCAGTAGACATGTAGTTGGAAGATGAAGTACAAGCCCCCATACTACCCAGTTCTCTTCTTAATAGCTGAGAGACATTAGTGGTTACTCTCAGTATTTCAACTATAGGAGGCAAACTTACCATACATATGGTAAATGATGCTCTGTCAAATGAAGAGGCCAGAAGAAAAGATGTGGGCATAGATCCGAAAGCCCTCGTCACGAAGAATCGAGGAAGACAACGAGATAAAAATTGATGTAGAAGGAAAAGTATACGCAAATCCACAGACGGAAGATGTGTGCAAAGAGCCTTAATGTAGCTGAAAGGGAGGCTTCTAAAAAATGATTTAATCACTGTCACATGAGTGAGAAAGAGTTTTCTATCTTGACAAAGAATGATTTAATAACTGTCTCCAAGAATGTTGCTCTAGATCTTTGTAGTCACTGTCTGTTTAGTACGCAACATAGAGTCTCTTTTAATTTCTCTTCTACGAGAAGATCAGAGTTGCTCAGTCTAGTACACTCTGATGTTTGTGGTCTATTTGAGGTTAATTCACTAGACGATGACAAATACTTTTAGACTTTCATTGATGATGCTTATTAGAAAGTGTGGGTGTATTTCCTGAAAATAAAGGATCAGGTCATGGATCATTTCAACTATTGTTGGGTTTGATGCTCACAATGTCAATCTAAATAGTATTTATGTCCAATTCATGAATACGAACAATTCATTTTTCCATAATATTACATATTAATGGTAGCATCTCTTGTCTTTTATTTATATATTCGATCTAATTTTGATCCGATTGAAACTAAATCTGATTTAGTGATATGTATATATTAGACAATGACCCCAAGATTTACAAAGTAGGGCACAGATACAACATAGTTTGTAATTGATATTGGGAAGTGACATTATAAGTTGTATATTCTCAAATAAAGTTTCTGGTTAAGATTTACTAACACGGGTCGATAAGTAAAATTCACTGGGACCAGTACATGTTGTATATCGAGACTTAGTCTGATAATTTATCCCAATGAACCATGAGTCTCGGGAGACTTTTATAGACGTATAGGTATTTATTTGATAAATATTTAACGGCTCACCAAAGATTTCCTAATAGATGGTACACCAACGTCAATAGAAATATTCTCGAGTCGAGTAACATAGTGGTCCTTCGACTTGTGATACCACTTTAGATATATAAGTTATCCTCTATACTTTGATGGTAGACACGTCACCGATCTATTTAGATCAAACCTCCGTCTGTTCATTGGGTGCGGACTCATGCTCATGATATCTTGTAAGTATCAGATAGAATTCGTTAGTCCTGTGTACATGACATATATATCCTACATGTGTTTGCAATCTATTAAATCCATGGTCGTGGTAATTGGGGAAGCAAATTCTGAGTGTTATTAAGAGATCGTAAATTTATAAGTTGATTGTATTATACCTAAGGGATTTGACTTTCCCATATATATCCCCGGTATACTATCGATAGCCTGTGATGGAGGGATTATACATATGTAATGACCTCGACTTGCATAGTTTAGCGAGATTATTTGTGGTTATCATAATTTACGACTGAGTGAATTATGGACACATGAATTCAGATTCTATGATGGATAAACCTAAATTTAGAAGTCATATATTATGAAGTGTACTCATTGAGCACTTGGGCAACACTTTATGAATAATATAGATTATTCATAAATATATTCGGATTAAATGAGTTAGTTCGAATCGTTTAACTGTTAAACAAAATTACACATGGTTAGGGATATTTCGGTCAATTAATAACAATGCTTAATTGTATTTGATACAAAATTTGATTAGATACATATTAATTACTTATCAAATGAGATTTTTACACATGTAAATAATATATATTTTTGTTATTGTGTAAATAAAAATACATACATATTATAAATTAATTATTCAGATATTTAAATATTAAATATTAGATAATTAAATAAAATTTATATTTCATAATTTTTATATAATATGTTTAATTATTATTGGTTACTAATGGAATGAAATTCAAGCTTAGAGTATTCAAATTGAGTTTGATAACATTTGAAAAATTAAAGGTAATATTTTGTTATCTTTAATTTAGAAAATTATTTTTATTCTTCTCACTTGAATTCTTATGTTGTATAGAATCTTACAAAAGTTGTAGAGATACTTTACATTCTAAAATTTGGGATTTTTTTTATTTTGTTGATGGATGGTGGCTAAAGCATGTGTGAACTTATATTAATTATATTAGTGTAATATTAATTGAATTTTTTCATATGATGATTAGATATCATTCTAGAGTATTATGACCATTCTTGTAATACCTATAATTTTTCTTGAGTGTTTCATTTGTGATGGCTTTAATTAGATTAGTGATTAATATAATTAATGTTGA
Organism: Zanthoxylum bungeanum; assembly: GCA_019454045.1. Taxonomy (NCBI): domain Eukaryota; kingdom Viridiplantae; phylum Streptophyta; class Magnoliopsida; order Sapindales; family Rutaceae; genus Zanthoxylum; species Zanthoxylum bungeanum. The sequence continues at coordinate 14,059 of SKCR01037256.1, forward strand.
GAAAATAAGATTTAAAACATGAAAAATGATTATTTTTGCTTTCTGATTTGATCTTAAAAAAATATTTTTTTACGATGAAAAATATGATGTTTAGATATATTGGATTTATATTAGGCATTAGAATAATTAATGGAAATTATTTCGGAGTGAAAATACACAGCGTTATAGGTAGAAACCTTGTTTACCGGGTAAAGGCTATCAAAACAGAGAATTTATCACTGTTTGGGCAGCACATGGACTGAATGAATTCTATTGGGGCTGACCTGGGCAGTCCTGTATGGTTTTGATTTGTCGGTTCTGTCGAAAATTTATTTTATGCTATTTTAAAGGAAAATATCTTCGTAAAGGTTTCACATTATATTCTAAATTAATTATGTCGTTATTTGATATAGAATAAAATATTTAGGTTAAAAATGAATGAATTGTTCATATAAGATCTTGAATAATTTATTTGGTAATTTTAAAAATTTTAAAGTTATAATTTCGTCCAAACTGCTCTTTTGCTGTGTATTACCCCAACAACTGTTCCATTCCCTAGTAGAGCATGAAATAGGGAAAAAATGAAGTGCCTCTGTACAGATAATATAGGTGAGTACACTTCCAGAAAGTTCGATGCCTACTATGGAAGACACGACATTCGACATGAAAGGATTGTTCCACACATCCTATAACATAATGATGTTGCTAAAAGAATGAACGTTATTATGGAGAAAGTCAGAAGCATGATCAACATGACTAAGTTGACAAAGCCATTATGGAGACATGCCGCCTACTACCTGATCAACCGATCACCATCTATCCATTGAATTTTGAGATTCATGAGAAAGTATGGTCTAGTAAAAATCTCTCATAGTCTCACCTTAGAACATTCGATGTTTAGCCTTTTACACATATCCAAGGAGCTCAGGCTATGAAGATGATAATTTCGGATACAGGTTATAGGACCTCGAAGCAAAAAGGGTCATAAGAAGCATTGATGTTGTGTTTCTTGAAGACTAGATAATAAAAAATATTAAAAATCCCAAGATGTATTCTAATTCCAACACCGAAAAAACTGATTCAAATCTATACACAACCCAGCACCAACACGAGTAGCCATAAATAATGATGGGGGGCATGATGAAATGTCAAAAGCAGAACCATATGAGGAGGAATGGGGTATTGAGCAGGGGAATTAAAACCCGCTCAATCTGAGACTACATGATCATCCATAGTTGTCGATGATGATAGACTTGCAAAGACCAGTAAACCTCTAATACGAAGATCTGAATGTGGCCGGATTCCATTAACTAGATACTCAGGATTTGAATATATTCTGCTTACAGACAATGGGGAGCCAGAAAATTTCAATGAAATTATATCACATAAAGACAAAGGAAAATGGTTGCATGTAATACAAGATGAAAATGAATATCTACATAAGAATCTTTGCTTATGAGATAGTCAAGCTCTCATATGAAAATGAGGCACTGAAGAACAAATAAGTGCTCAAGTTGAAGAAGATGGCAACGAAAATATGTGTGAAACACTGGCGATATTTTATATCGTACCACAACTGTAATGTGTCAAGTTTTAGTATAAATTAGTGAAAGAGTGTTGAACCCATAGGGATTGTGTTCAACTCACACTAAGTACTATAATTAATAATGCAAACTTTATTTAGACAATAATTAAGCTAAGAATAATATGAACTTAAAACTTAAAACTAAAAACTAAATATGCAAGATATTAAAACGTTAAATAATATAAACCAAGATGAGAGAGATTCTAGAGTTTGATTTCACTAGTTATCCCCTATGTATTTTATTGTGCCAATCAATCATTATTCCATTGCATTTTTATAAGTCAAAAATCTTAAAGTATTCAACTCCCTCTCCCAAGTAATAGTGAAAGTATTATCAATTACAAACTTTGATATCCCTATAAAAATCTAGTAATTAGCAACTCATTACGTCTTGTGATTCTATGTTAACGACATCAAAGGAACTATATATTCTCCCAAACTCTATAGAATCCAGGTTATATTCTCTAGATCGATTCAGAATCCCTTTCTCCCGAGTGATAGTTTCCAAACATGTATCATCTCAAATTGTGGCCAGCAACCAAGAAGCTTTAAACTCAAAAGAATGTAAATAAACTGAATAAAACTTTATAACAAAATTGATAAACAATACAAAAGTTCAAGCATCAATTACATCATTCTCCATAATTAAGGAGTTAGTTCATGACTGAAGATAAAAACAATAAGAATAATGTCATGAATCTAATAGAAATCATTAGAGTTCTAAGAAAGAAACTAGAATATAAAATCTGAATTAAATCTCTTCCACTTTGGACATCACCTCCTTCATCTTCTCTTATCACTCTTCAATTCTCCTAATTGGATCTCTCAAAAATATGTGTTTTTGTGTTTTTTGTAGTTTATTAGCATCCCCCTTTTGATTTTGGAAGAACTTATTTATTTATAATAAAGTCTTGGGGTCATTGTGCATGAAACAACCCTAAAATTAGTGCTTTTGGGTTATGTCGGGCGCCACAGCTCCGGAAAGTTGGCACCACAGTGCCAAAACCACTGGATTTTGTATGAGTGACACTGATGAGGCTCTGCGGCACCCAAAGAGGGGCGTCGCGGCGCCAGTCACTTTTTCTGGCTCACCGATTCTGTATTTTTCACTCTTCCCGTGTGCTTCCGATGTGTCTGTATGGTTCCAAAATAAGTATAAATGCCCCAAGATCCATATATTAATGCTTCATACAAATAAAACATAAAAGAATTACAAAATATATTAAATGATATAAAATTTAACAAAATAGTAAGCTAAAAATACAAAAATAAGTGGCTAAAAACCGCAATATCAAAAACACCCCAAACTTAAGATTTTGCTAGTCCCGAGCAAAAGGCAAAATAAAAACTAAATAAATAAACAAAAAAATTAACTAGGCGACTTTCGTAGGGATCATGATTTCATTTAGCATATGCAACCAGCCTTTAAACCCCTAGGTGGCCCTAGTGGACGAGTTGTAGTCTCGTGAGGACTTATAGTGACGACACCTAAATGTCATTCATACACATGCAATCATGCAAAAATTATAAAATAAAAAAAATAATCCCGATAGTTACGCATATTATTATCTTCAAATAATGCTTACCAATGAAATCAGAGAATCTTCAAAGTAGGTAATTGCAACTCAAATCCAAGTTCTTGAATAAGTTATCTAAGCCAGACTCACAGTGTGTGTGTGTGTGTGTAAAGGTTTATTCTCATAAATAAGCTAACTCAATGATTTCGTCTCAAAAATTGGGATCCGATGGGTCAAACCAATCTAGATATCTGAAATTTATTCTGCATTTGCCTTTCTTTGCCCATTATGGTATGATTTTATTTTCTTCTTTTACATCTTTTTTTTTCAATTTCAATTTTTTTTCAAACACACCTACCTTTTAAGGTTTCATTTCTCCTCATGGTGATTCTAACACTCGCCCATGGGTAGCTTCACGCTTATCGGTTATAGGTGGTTTCTTTTTCTTATCGTACCATACATCATAATACTAGCATATTGAGATAGATATCTAAGCAAATGGTCATTGATCGATAAATAATTTCTTCAACTAGTCACTCTGCCAACTACTTAAGTTCTTACAACTAAAAATCTATTATTAAGTGCTTACGAGTCTAACCTAGATCATCAACTCAAGGCATCAGAAAAAAATCAATTGGGACTTATCGTTTCTAAAATTTCATTTAAAGCAAACAAATTCATCATTAGAATATGTTTTGGTATCAACGATTTTAAACAGAAACATTTTATATATATATATATATATATATAGCAGAAATGACTCCATGCACATACCCCCACACTTAAAATTACATTGTCCTCAATGTAAGATAAATATAAAGAAAAAAATAAAGAATAACATTATCGTGCATGGAGTTGATTAGGCTTCTACTGGTAATAATTTTGTTGCGCGGGTTTTGTGTGTTTCGTGCTACCTGCATAAAAACATGCAAACGAATAAATAAAAAAATAACACATAATAAAAATAAAAAATAAAAATAAAGAAAATAATAATAAAATAAATGCAAGGTGCCTCTCCGCTAGCGCTAAATTTAACGTCTTCAGCCAGACGCCAACACCCAAATGGTATAGTGGCTTATACTTTTTGTTAATGGTGGCTTCTTCTTTGTTATCCAATAGCTGTTGTGATGAAAAAGATAGCTTGGCAGGCTGTGGCAATTTATCCAAATACCCTTTACTGCTGCTTGGTTATGAAGAAGGTAATATGCCTAATTTGTGTTTCTAAAGATTTCATTGTTGCCCCGATATTTTCCAAGTCTGTCTCAATATTATTCAGCCTTGACTCGTTCTTCTCAAACCTTGCTGAAGTATTAGCAACAAACGTGCTTATGAAATCTTCCAATGAAGGTTTTTGATCAGCTATTTGATAGTCGAAACCAGATGAAGGTTACAAGGCATTTTCTGTATTAGCATATGACATGTTTGGATGATAACGGTTAGGAATAGGATTGCCTTTCTTGATGTTGAAGTTCTGATTATACATATATTGGACTTGCTCAAAGTTCGGGTCTCCTTCCACTAACTGCATGTTTGTAGCCGCCGCTGATTCAATAGATTGTTGTACTCGTGGATTTGCGAGGGCTGCTACTTGAGTCGATAGGGTGGAAATCTGAGCTATAAATGCCACAAAAGGGTCTACTTCATATATTCCAGCTACCTAGGTCACCGTAGTGAGTTCACTTGGCCATTGAAAGTGGTTAATGGACATTTCTCTAACAAATTATAGGCATCCTCAGCCGACTTCTTGAATAGAGCTCCCCCAGCTGCTGCATCAACCACAGTCCGATTCGAACCATTCAGCCCATTATAGAACAACTGAATCTGGACCTAGTCTGTATAATCGTATTGTAGGCATCTTCGGAGTAAATCCTTACAGCGCTCCCATGCTTCATAAGAGTCTCAGTCTCCAGCTATTTAAATATGCTAATTTATGGCCTCAGTTGAGCTAATTTAGCTGGTGGAAAGAACCTCTTAAGAAATTTCTTGCCCATATCATGTCATGTCATGATATTTTTTATCTGTATCGATCGAAGCCAATCCCACGCTTTATCCCTTAAAGAGAATGAGAATAAGCGTAGCTTGATAGCCTCTTTACTCACGCCATTCATCTTTATGGTATTTGCAATCTCTAGGAACATCCTCAAGTGCATATTGGGATCTTCTATAGTTGAACCCCCAAACTAATTCCTTTGTACCATGTTGATCAATGCAGGTTTTAACTCAATTTTTTGGTGTTGATTGGTTGATGGGCAATCCCAGAATAAATATAATTTATGACCGGGTTGAAGTGATCTCTGATTGCCATTTAGCGAGGGTTTTTCTCTCTACTTTCATTTGCCATTGCTCCATTTTCAATTTTTCTTTCTCGTCTTAGTCTCCTTGCTGTTTTTTTCTATTTTAGGATCAAACAGGAGCGAGTCGAGACTTGTGGATCTTCACATTCACTGAAGCACCAAAAGATAAAAATCAATAAACAAAATTAAAAAAAAATTAAATACAAACAAAAATAAAAAATAAAAATCTAAATTAAAGCTAAGATTACTTGATAATAGTATTAATATGAATTAAACAAACAATCCCCGGAAATGACGACAAAACTTGTTACGATATTTTATATCGTGCCGCAAGTGTACGATGTCAAGTTTTAGTATAAATCAGTAAAAAAATGTCGAACCCACAAGATTGTGTCCAACTCATACTAAGTACTATAATTAATAATTTTAACTTTATTTAGACAACAATAAATTAAGAATAATCAAAACTAAAAACTAAAAACTAAATATGTAAGATATTAAAATGTTAAATAAGATAAACCAAGATGAGAGAGATTCTAGATTCTGATTTCACCTAGTTATTTCCTATATATTTTGTTATGCCAATAAATCATTATTTTGTTGCATTGTTTATAAGTCAAGAATCCTAAAGTATTCAACTCTCTCTCCCGAGTAATAGTGAAAGTATTATCAATTACAGACTTCGATGTCCCTATAAAAATCTAGTAATTAACAACTCATTACGTCTTGTGATTATGCATTAACGACTTCAAAGGCACTATATATTCTCCCGAAATCTATAGAATCCTAGGTTATATTCTCTAGATCTATTCAGAGTCCCTCTCTCCCGAGTGATAGATTCCAAACATGCATCATCTCAAATTATGGCCAGCAACCAAGAAGCATTAAACTCAAAAGAATATATAAACTGAACAAAACTTCATAACAAAATTGACAAACAATACAAAGATTCAAGCATCAATTACATCATTCTCCAGAATTAAGGAATTAGTTCATGACTAAAGTTAAAAATAATAAGAATAATGTCATGAATCTAATGGAAATCATTAGAGTTTTAAGAAAGAAACTAGATTATAAAACCCAAATTGAATCCCTTCATCTTTGGACATCATTACATTCGTCAAAATCGTGCTTCTACCGTGTATTGCCCCAACAACTGTTCTATGCCCTGGTAGAGCGTGAAATATGGAAAAAATTGAAGAGCCTCTGCACATATAATATAGGCGAGTACACTTCCAGAGAGTTCGTTGCCTACTATGGAAGACACGACATTCGACATTAAATGATTATTCCACACATCCCATAGCATAATGAGGTTGCTGAAAGAATGAACAATGCCATTATGGAGAAAGTCGGAAGCATGATCAACATGACTAAGCTGGCAAAGCCATTATGGAGACATGCCATCTGCTACCTGATCAACCGATCACCATCTATCCATTGAATTTTGAGATTCCTGAGAAAGTGTGGTCAAGTAAAAATCTCTTATACTATCACTTTAGAACATTCGATTATTTAGCCTTTGTACACATATCCAAGGAGCTCAGGCAGAAATTTCATAGGCTATGGAGGCAATAATTTCGGATACGTGCTATGGGACCTCAAAGGAAAAGAAGGTCATTAGCAGCACTGATGTTGTGTTTCTTGAAGACCATTTAATAAAAGATATTAAAAAGTCGAATATGTCTTCTAATTCCAACACTAACAAAACTGATTCAAATATATACACAACCCAGCACCAATAGGAGTGGCCACAGATAATGATGGGTTGCATGATGAAATGTCAAAAGCAGAACCATATGAGGAGGAACAGGGTGTTAAGTATGGGAACTACAACCAGCTCCTTCTGAGGCTACATGATCATCCATAGTTCTCGTTGATGACAGAATTCCAGAGACCAGTGAACCTCTAATACGAAGATCTAAATGTGGCTAGATTCCATTAACTAGATACTTCGAATTTGAATATATTCTACTTAGTGACGAGGGGGAACCAGAAAATTTCAATGAAACTGTATCTTATTAAGACAAAGGAAAATAGTTACATGTAATGCAGGATGAAATTGAATATTTACATACCATCAACCAGATATTTAGGATTTGAATATATTCTGCTTACTGATGAGGGGGAACCAGAAAATTTCAATGAAACTGTATCTCATTAAGAAAAAGGAAAATGGTTGCATGCAATGCATGATGAAATTAAATATTTACAGAAGAATCTTGCTTATGAGATAATCAAGCTCTCTCATGACAATGAGGCACTAAAGAACAAATAAGTGCTCGAGCTGAAGAAAGATGGCAGCGAAAATGTGGTGAAATACTGTTGCAATAATTTATATCGCACCACAAGTGTACGATGTCAAGTTTTAGTATAAATCAGTGAAAGAGTGTCGAACCCACAAGAATTATGTTCAACTCACACTAAGTACTATAATTAATAATCCTAACTTTATTTATACTATAATTAAATTAAGAATAATCTGAACTTAAAACTAAAAACTAAATATGAAAGATATTAAAATGTTGAATAAGATAAACCAAGATCGGAGAGATTCTAGAGTCTGATTTCACCTAGTTATCCCATATGAATTTTGTTATGCCAATCAATCATTATTCCGTTGCATTGTTTATAAGCCAAGAATCCTAAAGTATTCAACTTAGTCTCCTGAGTAATAATGAAAGTATTATCAATTACAAACTTCGATATCTCTATAAAAATCTAGTAATTAACAACTTAGTACATCTTGTGATTCCGTGTTAACGATTTCAAAGGAACTATATATTCTCCCGAACTCTATAGAATCCTAGTTTATATTCTCTAGATTTATTCAGAATCCATCTCTCTTGAGTGATAGATTCCAAACATGCATCATCTCAAATTATGGCCAGCAACCAAGAAGCTTTAAACTCAAAAGAATATAATTAAATTGAATAAAACTTCATAACAAAATTGACAAACAATACAAAGGTTCAAGCATCAATTACATCATTCTCCAAATTAAGGAGTCAGTTCATGACTAAAGATAAAAACAATAAGAATAATGTCATGAATATAATGGAAATCATTAGAGTTCTAAGAAATAAACTAGAAGATAAAACCCGAATTTAATCTCTTCCTCTTCGAATGTCACCTCCTTCGTCTTCTCTTGTCGCTCTTCAATCCTCCTCCTTGGATCTCTCTAAAATATGTGTTCTTGTGTTTTGTGCTTTGTATTAGCCTCCCCCTTTTGATTTTGGATGAGCTTATGTATTTATAATAGAGCCTTGAGGTTCTTGTGCATGAAAAATTAGTATTTTTGGGTTTTGTGGGGCGCCGCATCACCGGAAAGTTGGCGTCCCGATTCCAAAACCACTAGATTTTGTGTGATTGAACTGACGAGGCATTGTGGTGCCAGTCACTTTTTCTGGCTTGTCGATTCTGTATTTTACGCTCTTCCCATGTGCTTTCGATACGTCTATATGGTCCCAAAACATGTATAAATACCCCTACATCTATATATTAATGCTTCATACAAATAAAACATAAAAGAACTACAAAATACATTAAATGATACAGAAACTAACAAAATAGTATGTTAAGAATGAAAGAATAAGTGGGTATATACCGCACTTATCAAATACAAAGCTTGGTTAGTAGTTAAAGGATTAATATAGAAAAGGGAATCAACTTTGATGAAAATTTTCACTGGTTGTAAAAATGGTTTCAATTTGCATTATCCTAATATCGGTTGCCAATTTGAACGTAAATCTTGAACAAAGGGATGCTAAGATGATTGGTGGTAAATACACACGTTACTAAAGCACATGTATCGCTCAAATAGTATAAAATATATCGATCCCATGAGGACTTAATACCTAAGCTATTAATTTATGACGTTAGATGTTTATGAGTATCTAATAGATTTGATTATTGATTGGATGGTGATTTTAAACTAAAACAAGTAATTAAAACAGTGTGAAAGTAAATTACAAGAAAATTAAATATTATAAAACTATCTAGGGTTATGAATCCTTCCAATATCTTTTAAAGATGAAGTGACTATGTCGTGTTTGTACAATATATCGATTTATTAACCTGGAACACGAAATTATGCAAAAGCCCTTATCGATGGTCAGATGCAAACAGCCAAAGTAATACAATTAATCACATGTCTATGTTAACCAAATTACCTGAATTCATTAGGATTAAGTTCCAATTATGGCTAGCCCCGCTCGACAGGTATATGTCTATCCTGAAAGGAAATCTACCTAAGTATCACTATGCCCCAATGTGAGATCGTGAGCTATTGAGTCTAATGCTGAAACCTAAAATTCCTTCGTCAAGTTTTTTTTAAATTTACTAGATCAATGTTATTAATGGCCAGTTAACAATAAACATTAAGCTTAAGACTCAATAAATAAACCTTCATACTACCCAAGACATAAAATAACCACTTATAAAATAGTGATATTGGAATTCATCACAACCCACAGATATGGTGTTTAGTTACAACACATATCTAGGACTATTAAAAACATAAATAAAGAAAATAATATAAAGTAAAACTTGAAATGAAACAAATAAAATTAACAATAAAGAAAATGTTGGGGTTAGAGGATCCACTTTTATTACTTCTAATTTAGATATATCACTTATTATAATATATAATCCTTTCATAATATTACCAACCGACCATATAGACGGTATCTTGATTAGATTAGATTTATAATTAATTCCAACCAAGCATAAAGGCCTTATTCAATTTAATTAGGTTAAAATCAATTTAATGAAGTCCAACCGACCATAAATGCGGTATCCCATTAAGTCAGGTTTTAAAATATTTTATGTGTTATAATTAAGGGAGATTAATCTAAATATTATTAATAAAAGCTTTACCTTTCACCCCAGCAGAAGGGAGTTACCTCATCATACTGAAAAGTAAAATAGAGAAAGAACTATTGCATAAAATAAAAATTAAATACAAGAAAGCTGTAAATAAACAAAAAAGATACAATCTTCTTATTATTCTTTAGGAAATCCCCAGAAGAATGTATGCATTTTCCTTCTGATTTCAGCTTCAATTTATAGGTAAAATGTTATCACGCGCATCACTACGCGCCGTTGATTCAATACGATGATGACACATTGCTGTTGGTAGAATTATTAGCTCGGCGTTGTGACACATAAAGGTTTATGCATCGCGACGCTGATGTCATAGCTTACGTTAATAAGGACGCGTGTCGGCTGGTTGCATAATTGATTACTGATGTCATCATGATACATGTCGGTAAGCAAATTACGTCAGCACGTCACGACTCAAAGGCCGGTCGTGACGCGCAGTTGATAATTGTGTCTTTTTTGATCTGAATTTCACTGTTTTAGCCCCGATTCAATTCTAATGAGTTCCAAAATTTTATTTATCTGCAAAATAACATACAACACATAAAAATATTCACAATACTCAAGAAACTACAAAAAGTATTAAGTAAAAGGGGAGGTAAATACTGATACATTTATCATTTATCACAAGACAACATTTCTTCGTGGTGATTTACATGAAGAAATCTACATAAAGCAGGTAGAAGGTTTCAAGATTTCAAGAAAAGAGAACATTATTTGCAAACTGAAGAAGAGCTTGTACGACCTCAAGCAAGCACCAAGAGAGTGGTACAAGTGTTAGTGTCCTACACATGCGACAATATCTCTAAACATGGTTCGTGTGTGAATTATCAAGTGAAGTTGAAGAAAAAAACTTACATTGATGTGTTGAGAAATTTCAAAAATTCCTTTTAAAGGATGAAGCTCCAAGCTTTTCCTTTGTTGTAAAACCCTTGGGTGAGTTTTCTCTATCACCTTGTTCAACTCTTAAAGTGCTAGCTTAAGTGGAAAAATTGAAACAAAATTTTCCCTTGAAAAGAGGAAGCAATAGACAATGGGAGAAGCAAAAGAGAGAATGAATAGTACTTTCAAAAAGTGGGTTGGTGTGTGTGTTAAAGACTCCAATTTATTGTAGCCAACTACTCACATCAATGTTAAAACATTTGATGTAAGTTGTGGGTCCCACCATAATTAAATTCCAAATCTAAGTTGGCTTATCCAACAAACAACTTAGCCTGGGCCCGGGTTCGTTTAATCCGATTAAACGAATTTTCCGTCACTAAATAATTAAATCCAATTTTAATTAAATAATTATGCCTAGCAAAATTATTACGATAATCGCTTACGAATTAATTCCAAATTAATTCACTCGCTCGAATTAAAATCCAATTTTAATTACGTATTGAAATCCAATTTCAATTAATATATTCGATATATTATTTTAGCCCAAATAAATAAAATAAATAGAATAATCCAATTTAACTATTAAATTTATTTTACCGATTAATTTTAAATTAATCGCGTTCTCTCTTCTGTGCGAATTTAATCCCAGATAAATTCTTACCGCAATTAATCCCAGATTAATTTTCTCTCTCATAATTAATCCCATATTAATTCTGTTCGAGTCAAATATCATTGTTGAATCTTTGGGAAGCGACCCTAGAGATTCCTGGATATGTTGGGAGTAAATACGGTCATCGGGCCATCCGAACACGTGCGTACCCCGTACCACATTCTCACAGATTTACAAGACATGATTGGCTTCTAGCAAAGCACCGTGCCTACCTAATTCTCCAGAATTATCCGTCAAGGAATATTATCTGTATTGTAATCCAGTATCAGATGTCACATGCTAGGCCTAGGGCTGGTTCTGTGTCTACCCCGTAAGAAGCATATTTTGGATCCCGCATAACTAGTCTCTGTAATCGAAAAATCATGACCTAGTCGTACTTTCCCGATAACTATAGCTTTTAAGAATACTAGTACCGTATCCTATGTGACCATCATCTTTATATGAATGAAGTGATACTCCCATCTTGACATCACATCCAATACACTACTATTCTCAGTAAACCCAATATAGGTATACACAGAACCTTTTAAAGCTCCGGACGACCAATACCAAAGAAAAATAATTATCGCAAGTAATAGCGACGTGAGTCTCAGGTTAAAGATCACATAAACCTACCCTGATTCGGATTCCCATAGACATATAGTCATACTACCAATGGGATTCCGAGTGGGTCTATCCAGAGTGAAACTGTTCCCGGTCCATGGCTAATAGAACTTATTATTACACTTGCATAAGTATCCAATAACTAAATATATGAGAACTATGTCGTTAATCTTCCATAACGCACACAAATGTAATACTAGTCTATTCTGTATTATCGATGTCCAATCTTGATAATACTATAACTATGGATATTTAATGATTAAACCGTTCGTGGATTAATATTGTCTCATATCTTATCAATCTGATTTAATCATATGGACTTTTATCATTAATATATATCCAAGTAATCCAATTATAATAATGATAAAATATCAACTTCTTTTGTCACATAGTTAATTTGTACAAAAACACAATATCTCTTACAAATAGTGATGCTATGGGTCATAATTGTCCAACAATCTCCCACTTGGCTCATAGCCAATCACTCAAGTATCTAACAGCTGAACTATTTATATGTTGCTCAAACTTTTTACTGAGAAATAACTTTCGTCAGCGGATCTGTAATGTTGTTATCTGATGCGATCTTCTCGATATTCACATCGCCACGATGTATGATTTTATGAATCAGATGAAACCGTTGAAGTACATATTTGGATCGTTGATGAGACTGGCGTTCCTTAGCCTGCACTATAGCCCTATTATTGTCACAATATAAAGGTTCAGGCTCAGCTACTAACGGAACTACTCCTAATCCAATTAGAAGTTTACGGATCCGAACTGCTTCTTTTGCTACATCAGCTGTAGCAATATATTCCATTTCTGTTGTTGAATCGGCAACAGTCTATTGCTTGGAAGATTTCCAGCTCACTACTCCGTTGTTCAAACAAAATATGTACCCTGATTGCGACTTATAGTCGTCTTTATCGGTTTGGAAACTTACATCGACATACCCAATTACCTGAAGTTCTCTTTCCCCATAGACTAACAAGGCATCCTCCCATAATGTCACTGTTTGTAAAAGACATTGTGTTTTGTACAAAATTAACTATGTAGCAATGAAATTACCTTTTACCGTTTTGTAGTTTATTTACTTTGATATATAAATGGTAGAAGTCTTTATGATTAGTTCCAGATTGAGATGATATGAGACAGTATCAATCTATAAAGGTTTAATCATTAAACATCCCTAGTCGTAGTATTATCGAGACTGGACATCGACAATGCGGAATGGACTAGTATTGCACTTGTGCGCGTTGTGAGGGCATAACGAAATAGTTCTCATATATTTAAGTATTGGATACTTATGCAAGTGTGATAGGAGGTCATTTTTTACCGATGGTACGGAAAACAGCTTCGCTCTGGATAGACCTTGCGAATCCCATTGGTAGTGTGTCTATGTGTCTATGGGGGTCCGCTTCAGGGTAGATGTATTTGGTCTTAACCTGAGACTTGCATCCCTAGTATTTGCGACAATTGATACGCTTTGGTTTTGGTCATCCAAGACTTTAACAGGTTCTGTATACGTCTCTTCTGGGTTTATTGAGAATCGTAGTGTATTGGATATGATGTCAAGACGGAAGTATCACTTCAGACATATGGAGATGATGATCACGCAGGGATTCAGAACTAGTTCTCTATTGTGTTACAACCATCGGGATAATATAACCAGGTCAGGATTATCCTATTCAAAGAGACTAGTTGCTTGATATCCGATATGTGCTTCGTACGGGGCAGACACTATTCCAACCTCAGGCCTTGCACATGAACATCAGATACTGGATCGCTATACATAATACTATGTATACTACGCCTGATATAGATCGTATCGTATATTCCATTAAGAATATTTCTGGAGAATTGGGTAGGCATGGCACTTTGCTAGAAGCCAACCTTGTCTCGTAAATCGGTAAAAATGTAGTACTAGGTACGTACGTATTCGGATAGTCCGACGACCGGATTTACTGCCAACATATCCAGGGATCTCTTGGGTCACTTCCCGAAGATTCACCGATGACGTATGATTCGAGCATAATTAATCTGGATTAATTCGGAGAGACTTTATCTTGGATAAAGTACTATTTGAAGAGAGAGAAAAATTAATTTGGAATTGGTCGATAAAATAATATATATGATATATTAAACGAAATTAGATTTCGACGCAGAATTAAAATTAGATTTTAATTCGAACAAACAAGTTAATTTAGAATTAATTCGTTAGCGACGTGAATGGTAATTTTGCTAGGCATGATTATTTAATTAAATTCGATTTAATTACGTCGCAACGGACGTTCGTTAATTCGGAATTATCAAATCCAAGCTCGGGAGTGTTTGTGGGCCCACTCGCATTTGGAATCGAGTGGGGCCCACATGTCACATCAAATATCACATCAGTTGTCACTTTAAAGTAGCTTTTTGGTGATGGGTTTTGGTGGAGTTGGTGGTGGCTTCTAATACACTCCAAAGTCAAGCTTTGATTGACTTTTACCAAACCAACATTTGGTATATCAATTAATTATTTTTTGAAAACAATTAACACAAGCTTCATTCTCTCTCACCATTGCCGAAAATCACAAGCATTTTCCTCTCCCCCTTTGTTCTTCATTTGCCGAAAATTGGCAAGAACAAGATCAAAAATTGTGGCAATTTTTGAGTGCTAGCACACACACTCTTCAAAGAATCATATCAAGGTGTTAGGGAAACCAACTTGAGAGCTTGGAATCACAAGACAAAGCTTGACACAAAGCTTCTTGGAGAAAAATCTTATTGTTTGACGCATCCAAAAGCCGATCACTGTAAGTGTGTTTCCGCCACTCTTCTTTGATTATTCATTCACATTTTATGATTGATTTGATCTTGGGACTAAATCTAGAAACCCAACAATGGTATCTATGAGCCAATTTAAGCATGAAATGAATTAGGATAAAATTTGGGTAAAATCAATTTGAGCATGACTTGATAAAATTGATTGATTGAGTATGCTTGAATGATGATATATTGAAGTTGTATATGATCAATTTCATGAAATATTGATTGGATCAAATTTTTGCCCTATACATGGCTTGGCTGAATGTTGATATTACCCTAGGGTCATGGTATTTTTTGTTTCTTAGATCATTGGATGACTTGAAACGATTGGGAAATGTTGATTTAAAATTCAATCGGATTGAAAACAAAATCGGACATGAAATACCCACCATTGCCGTGACCACTCTAGCATGTAATGACTTGATTTTTTTATTCAAAAATGTTGGACATAAGTTGAACAAATGAATACATAATTAATTAATTAATTAAATTATATTTTGGAAATATTAATTTAGATAATTAATTGATGTATTACAATTTAGTTAATTGAATTATAAAATTTGGAATTTTAAAATTTGATTAATTGGGCTTGATTTTGAATTGGGCTTGAATTTGTTGTATTTGGGCATAATGGGCTTTGTTGGGCCAAGCTGGTTTAGGACAATTGGATTGGATCCAAATTGGGCCTAAATCCTCCATTAAGTCCAAATATAACAAATGGGCTTTAAAAGTTTAATTGGGTCTTATGGGTCGAAATTAGTTTCTTGGCAAATGAGGGTGATTCCTTAATTGTGCTTGGTAATTGGGTTTGACCCATGTTGACCAAAGTCCATGCCTTATGAAATCAATTGAAAGCCCATCGGACTTTAATTAAATAAACATTGGATGTTAGTTGGGCTTTGAGACCCAATAAGATTAGATTTAGAATCTAAGTCGTTAAAGCGCATTAAAAAGTGTAGTTTTTTAATTTGGAATTAAATAAATGAATTAGTATTGAATACGAATTAAATTAGATTTAACGGGTAGTTCGATATAATTCAAGAATTCATACTTAGAGTACTTATTCTCAAACGAGTTGGAATCGCGCAAAATCAAATCATTGTTTGAACATTGGATGATCACATAATTCAAAGATTAATTAATTGGATTAGATTGATTGAATTGCATGCTATGAATGAATACATGGATGTGTTGAATGAATAGCGTATATCGGATGGATATTAGAGGGAAATAGCAATTTTGGAAATTGTTGTAAATTTAGAATTTATTAAATTGGACCTGTGTGTCCAGCCTTATCTCTCATTATTTCTTTGTATTCTCTTCTCACCTAATTCCCCTCAATGTAATGAGTTTTCTATTATTGCATTATGTAATTGGGTAGAAGAGAATAGTGTTAGCCGGGGAGAGGAAATTAAGTGATTTGTTCTAGAAATAATCTGTTAATATCCATCCGCATATCATTATTAATTTACTTTTCGCGCCTTATTATGCTTTTAGAATGCATGCTTCAGGGTGTATTTTGAGACCTAACAAAGATAATTAATTGGTTGCCAATTACGCGAAAAACCCTCAAAACATATTAAGCGTTTTTCCTTCCATTGAGTGATTCTTACTCAAGATCCAAAGTTGGCATTGGTTTGTTGGCCAAAGTCAAGACCTTTATCAATTGAGGATGTGTTTGAATCATTAAGGCTTTGTTCCACATCGGTGTCTTGTCCAAGTTGTGATTCGTTGGCCAAAGTCAAGATCACTTCTTGTCCATCGACATTGATTACGAAGCTTTCCATGTCAATGGGTCTCGCTTAACTGGAATCATTAAGCTTGTTGTGCCAAAGCCAAGGCTTAGTTGATTTAGAGGAAAAAGGTTAGGAAAATATATTAGATATATTGACATATATATTATATATATGTTTCTGACTTGGATGTCCACCTACCAGATCTAGGAATTGGATGAGATCCAATTGATATTCGAGATCTACCTAGTTAAATATCATACAGCCTGTTGGCCAAAGTCAAAGTTGTGTGTTATTTAACGGGATCTTAGCCCACTAGGAAATTGTGTTTCCCGAGTACTCGACAGAGGGCTAGAGGCTCGCCGAAAAATAGTGGGAGGCTAGTATTGAATTTACAATTTCATTCAGATACTTAGCTTTACGCGCTTTCAAATTATTTCCTCAAAATTATTTTATTATTTGGACTAATATAATGTTACTTTTCTTGTAACAGTTAGACTGTACTCATATATCGTTGATTAGATAGTTGGACTATTGTAATCAAGATGACGGGAAAGGATAGTGTCCGAGACATTATCATGGGCAAAAATATCTTCAAGGGCACAAACGTTTCCGATTGGGAAATGAATCTGAGGATAGTCCTTGGATCCGAGAGGCTGTTATATACTTTAGAGACACCTTTGGGCCTAGCCAAGACCTGATCAGTTACTTGAGCTTGAGCTTTGGAAGACTCACAGTGATGAAAACTCTACTGCTTAGTCTACTATGCTTGCAGCAATGACTCAGCATTTCCATCGACAGAACAAAGACTTGGATCCCTATAACATGTTGGCAAGATTGAACGATCTTCACCGATCTAACCGTAGATCGTAAAGATATGAGTTACAAAAGAAGCTCTTCTGTGCACGTATGTCAGAAGACATGTCTGTTGAGTCCCATGTGGCACAAATGATAATTGACATTGATGAGCTGACTAAGATGGGGATCGTCTTTGAGGCTGAGACTTCCATAGATTTGATCTTATAGTCTCTCCCCGACACTTAGAGAGGGTTTATCATCAACTATAACTTGATGAACCAAGATGATACACTTGGAGAGTTGATGTCTATTCTGAAGGAAGATGAGAAGGAGTTTCTCAAGGGCAATAAGCACGAGGCGTACTTTGCTTCAACATCTCAGTCTTACAAGGCTTAGCCTAAGGCGACTGGTGGTGTTAAAAAGAAGAGAGCATAAGAGAAATGGCAAGGCCAAATCGTCAAAGGCTTCTGGGAAGCCTAAGGACAAATCTCAGGATGTTTGCCTCCAGTGCGGCAAATGGGGTCACTAGAAGCGTGACTACCGCGAGTACAAGGCGCTCCAGAAGGAGATTAAAGTGGGCAAGGCACCGGCTTCATGTATGTTTGTTATTTAAATAATATGACTACTTCTAGTTTTAAAAATTGGATTTTTGATTCTGGTAGTGGTACTCATATATGTACTGATGTGTAGGATCTGCAGATTAGCAGGAGACTGGCCTCAGGGAGATTGATCTACGCGTCGGAAATGGGGCACCAGTCACCGTTTTGGCCGTTGTCACTTTTGTTTTAGAACTGCCCTCGGGGCATGTACTTGAACTATCTGACTGTTATTATGTACCTAGTTTGACTAGGAATATTATTTCTGTATCTATGTTAACCCAATGTGGGTATACTTTTGTATTCAGGAATACTTGGTGTTTTATGTATAAAAATGATGTATAAATTTACACTGCTATTGTAAATAATAGTCTTTATATTTTGAATATAAATCAATCTCAAACATATAATATAACAAACAAAAGGCTTAAATGAGTAACAAAAATAAAAATTATATGTGGCATTGTCGTCTGGGACACATAAACAAGACTTGCATATCCACACTTTCGAAGAGTGGGTACTTGGAAGGATTTTATCCAAATTCATATGACGTCTGCGAATCTTGCTTATTAGGCAAAATGCCTAAATCAACTTTTAGCGGTAAAGATGAACGCGCCACCGAACTGTTAGCCCTCGTTCATAGTGATGTATGTGGACCCATGTCTAGCCAGGCTAGAGGTGGATACGAATACTTCATAACCTTTACGGATGATGCACCACGTTATGGTTATGTGTATCTTATGAGACACAAGTCGGAAACTTTTGAGAAATTCAAAGAGTTTCGACACGAAGTTGAAAAACAGACTGGCAAGAGTATAAAGACATTACGGTCGGACATGGTAGCGAATACTTGAGCAATGAGTTTCTAGATTACTTAAAAGAATATGGTATTCTTTCACAGTGGACTCCTCCTGGAACACCGCAATTAAACGGTGTGTCCGAACGGAGAAACATTGGACATGGTAAGGTCTATGATGAGTCGCACATAGCTACCTATTTCCTTATGGGGATATGCATTAAACAGTGCAATTCTTATTTTGATAAGGTTCCGTCAAAGTCTGTCCAATAAATTCCGTATGAGATATGGACAGGAAAGAAACCGAGTTTCTCATTCCTGAAGATTTGGGGTTGCTGAGCATACGTCAAACGTTTGGAAGGTACCGAACTTGAGCCCAAATCGGATAAATGCCTATTCGTAGGATATCCTAGGGAAACCAAAGGCTATTACTTCTATCACCCACGAGAGAACAAAGTATTTGTTGCTCTACATGTGGTTTTCCTTGAGAAGGAATTCCTAAATACAGTGGTTAGTGGGAGGAAAGTAGAACTCGATGAAAGTTGGAGTGATACTGTTCCTGGCATAAAATCCTCAACGGAACAAGAACAGTCCATCCGGGATGAGACTGTACCATAATCTTCCATTACACAAGGACCGCGTAGGTCGGAGAGAGTTAGGAAACAACCTGAGAGGTATGGGTTTCGGATCTCACCTCATGTAGATATTAATCTAATTGAGGATAACGAACCGGCTACGTATGAGGAAGCGATACAAGATATTGATTCCGCTTTATGGTAAGAAGCCATGAAGTCCGAAATGGATTCCATGTACACCAACCAAGTTTGGACACTGGTTGATGCATCAGAAGGCGTAAAGCCTATTGGTTGCAAATGGGTCTTCAAGAAGAAGACCGACATGGATGGCAACCTACAAATGTACAAAGCTAGGCTTGTAGCGAAGGGGTATCGTCAATGATATGGTGTCGAATACGACGAAACTTTCTCACCCGTTGCCATGATTAAATCCATTCGGATAATGCTTGCTATTGCTGGATATTTCGATTACGAGATATGGTAGATGGACATTAAAACCACTTTTCTTAACGGAAACCTTTTAGAGGATGTTTACATGCAACAGCCTGATGGTTTTATCGTGCCTAGACTTGCAAACAAGGTTTGCAAGTTAAATCGATCCATTTATGGATTGAAGCAAACATCGAGGTCTTTGAACCAACATTTTGATGAGATCATAAAAGAATATGATTTCATTCAAAACGAGGATGATCCTTGTGTATATAAGAAGGTTAGTGGGAGAGCACTGACTTTTATTGTCCTTTATGTTGACGATGTATTTCTTATTGGCAATGACATTCCCATGTTA
Organism: Zanthoxylum bungeanum; assembly: GCA_019454045.1. NCBI lineage: Eukaryota > Viridiplantae > Streptophyta > Magnoliopsida > Sapindales > Rutaceae > Zanthoxylum > Zanthoxylum bungeanum. The sequence continues at coordinate 34,560 of SKCR01037256.1, forward strand.
ACGTCGGTGAAATCTTGGTTGTCATTAAAATTCTCCATGAAAGATCAGGGAGAAGTAGCCTTTATTCTAGGAATAAAGATCTACAGGGATAGATCTAGAAAGCTGCTTGGACTCTCCCATAGTACGTACATTGACAAAGTGTTGAAGAGATTCAACATGGATCGGTCTAAGAGGGGACTGTTGCAGTGTCACTTTGTGTCTATCTATCTAAGGACATGTGTCCTAAAACTCAAGATGAGATAGACAACATGAGTCGGATACCGTTCGCCTTGGCAGTCGGATTGATCATGCATACCATAATATGTACGTGACCTGATGTCTTCTATGCTTTGAGCATGTGTAGTCGCTATCAGGCCGATCCATGTGAAGGTCACTGGATGGCTGTTAAGAATATCCTTAAGTATCTTAGACGAACTAAGGATGCTTTCTTAATCTATGGAGATGGAGAACTTGAGGTAACTGGGTATACCGATGCAAGTTTCTAAATCGACAAAGACGACTGCAAGTCACAATTCGGGTACATATTTTTTGAATAACGGAGCAGTAAGTTGGAAATCTTCCAAGCAAGAGACTGTTGCCGATTCAACGACAGAAACATAGTATATTACTACAGCTGAAGCAGCAAAAGAGGTAGTTTGGATCCGAAAATTCCTAATTGAATTATGAGTAATTCCGTTAGCAACTGAGCCCGTTCCATTGTATTGTGACAATAATGGGGCTATAGCGTAGGCTAAGGAATCGCGGTCTCATCAACGATCCAAGCATGTTCTTCGACGTTTCCATCAGATACGTGAGATCATACATCGTGGCGATGTGAAGGTCGAGAAGGTTGCATCAGATGATAACATTACAGATCCACTGACGACATGTACATAGATCAGGTATTAGATGTTTGAGTGACTGGCTATAGGCCAAGTGGGAGATTGTTGGACAGTTATGACACATAGCGTCACTGTTTGTAAAAGACATTGTGTTTTTGTATAAAATCAACTATGTAGCAATGAAATTACCTTTTACCGTTTTGTAATTTATTTACTTTGATATATAAATGGTAGAAGTCCTTATGATTAGTTCCGGATTGAGATGATATGAGATAGTATCAATCCATAAAGGTTTAATCATTAAACATCCCTAGTCGTAATATTATCGAGACTGGACATCGATAATGGGGAATAGACTAGAATTTCACTTGTGCGCGTTGTGAGGGCATAACGGCATAGTTCTCAAATATTTAAGTATTGGATACTTATGCAAGTGCGATAGGAGGTCGTGTTTTACCGATGGTACGGAAAACAGCTTCGCTCTGGATAGACCCCGCAGAATCCCATTGGTAGTGTGTCTATGTGTCTATGGGAGTCTGTTTCAAGGTAGGTGTATTTGGTCTTAACTTGAGACTTGCATCGCTAGTACTTGCGACAATCGATATGCTTAAGTTTTGGTCGTTCAGGACTTTAACAGGTTCTGTGTACGCCTCTTCTGGGTTTATTGAGAATCGTAGTATATTAGATATGATGTCAAGACGGAAGAATCACTTCAGAACTAGTTCTCTATTGTGTTGCAACCATCGGGATATATGACCAGGTCAGGATTATCCGATTCAAATAGACTAGTTGCTTGATATCTGATATGTGCTTCGTACGGGGCATACACTATTCCAGCCCCAGGCCTTGCACGCGAACATCAGATACTGGATCGCTATTCGCAATACTACGTATACTACGCCTGATATAGATCGTATATTCCATTAAGAATATTTCTGGAGAATTGGGTAGGCATGGCACTTTGCTTGAAGCCAACCTTATCTCGTAAATCGGTAAAAATGTAGTAGTAGGTACGTACGTGTTCGGATAGCCGATGACCAGATTTACTGCCAACATATCCAGGGATCTCTTGGGTCACTTCCCGAAGATTCACCGATGACGTATGATTCGAGCATAATTAATCTGGGATTAATTACGGAGAGACTTTATCTTGGATAAAGTACTATTTGAAGAGAGAGAAAGATTAATTTGGAATTAGTCGATAAAATAATATATTTGAATTATTAATCGAAATTAGATTTCAACGCAGAATTAAATTAGATTTTAATTCGGGCAAACGAGTTAATTTAGAATTAATTCGTAATGATGTGAATAGTATTTTGCTAGGTATAATTATTTAATTAAATTCGATTTAATTACGTCGCAATGGAAGTTCGTTAATTCAGAATTATCGAACCTGAGCCCGGGAGTGTTTGTGGGCCCACTCGTATTTGGAATCGAGTGGGGCCCACATGTCATATCAAATGTCACATCACTTATCACTTTAAAGTAGTTTTTTGGTGATTGGTTTTGGTGGAGTTGGTGGTGGCTTCTAATGCACTCCAAAGTCAAGCTTTGATTGACTTTTACCAAACCACATTTGGTATATCAATTAATTATTTTTTTAAAACAATTAACACAAGCTTCATTCTCTCTCACCATTGCTGAAAATCACAAGCATTTTCCTCTCCCCATTTGTTCTTCATTTGACCAAAAATTGGCAAGAACAAGATCAAATTGTGGCAATTTTTGTGTGCTAGCACACACACTCTTCAAAGATCATGTCAAGGTGTTAGGGAAACCAACTTGAGAGCTTGGAATCACAAGAAAAAGCTTGGAGCTTGGTGGATCCCTTGGCTGAAAACACAAAGCTTTTTGGAGAAAAATCTTATTGTTTGACGCATCCAAACCGATCAATGTAAGTGTATTTCCGCCACTCGTCTTTAATTATTCATTCACATTTTATGCTTGATTTGATCTTGGGACTAAATATAGAAACCCAACAATCCTTAGTTCGACTAAGATACTTAAGGATGTTCTTTACAATAATCCAGTGACCATCTTTTAGATGGGCCTGATAGCTACTACACATGCTCAAAGCATATGAGACATCAGGTTGGGTACATATCATGGCATACATGATCGATCCGACTGCAGAAGCATACGGGATCTGACTCATTGCATCTCTCTCATCTTTAGTTTTAGGACACATATCCTTAGATAGAGAGATGCCATGTGACACCGGAAGCGCCCCCCTCTTGGACTGATCTATTTTGAATCTCTTCAACACTTTATCAATGTACGAGCTCTGGGAGAGTGCGAAAAGCTTTCTAGATCTATCCCTGTAGATCCTTATTCCCAAAATAAAAGCTGCTTCTCTAAGGTCTTTTATTGGGAGTTTTAATAAAAGCCAAGCTTTCACCGATTGTAGCATGGGAATGTCATTGCCTAAAAGCAATACATCATCAATATATAGGACAATAAATGTCAGTGCGCTCCTATTAACCTTCTTATATACACAAGAATCATCTTCATTTTGAATGAAACCATATTCTTTTATGATCTCATCAAAATGTTGATTCCAATAATGCGATGCTGTTGGGTTTCTATTAAGTCCTAAGGATCATTTTCAAGTATTGAAACACATGTGAATACACAAAGAAGTATGGCGGAATCATACTTACAACGATCGGATTGGTTGCATCGAAGAAAAATCTTTTTCCTCCTTGTTGATGAAGCTCTCGGCCAAGGGTGTGTTTGGACTCCATCTTCATCTTCAAGCTCCAAGCTTTATCAATGGTGATTCCAAGCTCACAAGTAGGTTTCCCTATCACCTTGTATGCCTCTTGTGTACTAGCACCTTTATGATTTACCACAAATCATCCTATTCTTGTTATAGTTCTCGGGTAAGCAAAGAAAACAAGAAGAAAAATGGCTTCAAAAGCCAAAAGGGAAGAGAAGGAGAAGATGGCCGCCTTAGCCGAATGCATAAGGGAAAGAGAGAGAGGAATTTTGCTTTGGTGGTTGGTGTATCTAATACACAAAAATGAATTCAAAATTCATTTACCAAAAGTCAAAAATCAATTAAGAAATTGATAAATATCTTTCAAGCTTTCCAACCACTTCCATCAACTCCCATCAATAATGAATAGTGACTAGATGTCACTCACCAAAAGGTGATAAGACTTCTATCACTTGATTGACGAATGATGTGACGCTAGATGTGACTTGTGGGTCCCACTTCGATTCTAAATGCGAATGGTTCTGTAAACACTTCCGGGCTCGGATTCGCTAATTCCGAATTAACGAATTTCTGTCGCGTCGTAATTAAATCTAATTATTAAATAATCATGCCTAGCATAATTACTATTTACGTCGCTAACGAATTAATTCTAAATTAACTCGCTTGCCCGAATTAAAATCCTATTTCAATTCCACGTCGAAATCCAATTTCGTTTTAATATATCGAATATATTAATTTATTGATTAATTCCAAATTAATCTTTCTCTCTCTCTTTAAATAATATTTTATCCTAGATAAAATATCTCCTAATTAATCATAGATTAATTTTATCTCTCATCTAATTAATCTCAGATTAATAAAGTTGCGAGTCATACGTCATCGGTGAATCTTCGAGAAGCGACCCATGAGATCCCCGGATAGGTTGGCAGTAAATACGGTTATCGGACTATCCAAATACGTACGTACCTAGTACTACGTTTTTACCGATTTACAAGACAATGTTGGCTTCTAGCAAAGCGTCATGCCTACCTAATTCTCCAGAAACATGCTTACAGGAATAAGCGATCTATATCAGGCGTAGTATACATAATATCGTGTATGTCGATCCAGTATCGGATGGTCACGTGCAAGGCCTGGGGATGGAAATGTGTCTGCCCCATACGAAGCACATATCGGATGAATGGTAACTAGTCTCTATAATCAGATATACATGACCTAGTCATAATATCCCGATATCTGCAGCATATAAGAGAACAAGTTTCGTATCCTACGTGATCATCATATCCACTATAACTGAAGTGATACTTCCTTTTTGACATCACACCCAATACACTACGATTCTCAATATACCCAGAAGAGGCATACACAGAACCGGTTAAAGCCCTAGACGACCAAAACCAAAGTATTTTGATTGTCACAAGTATTAGCGGTGCAAGTCTCAGGTTAAGATCAAATACACCTACCCTGAACTCGGACTTCCATAGACACATAGTTATACTACCAATGGAATTCCGAAGGGGTCTATCCAGAGCGAAGCTGTTTTCCGTACCATCGGTAAAACACAACCTCCTATTACACTTGCATGAGTATCCAATACCCAAATATATGAGAACTATGCCGTTATGCTCCCATAACAAGCACAAATGTAATACTAGTCTATTCCACATTATCGATGTCCAATCTCGATAATACTACGACTAGGGATATTTAATGATTAAACCTTCGTGGATTGATACTGTCTCATATCATCTCAATCCAGGAAATAATCATAAGGACATTTCATCTTTTATACATCTAGGTGATCTAATCACAAATGATAAAAGAGCAATTTCTTTTGTTACATAGTTAATTTGTATAACAACACCATGATCTGTAAAATTAGTGATACTATGGGTCATAATTGTCCAACAATCTCCCACTTGGCCTATAGCCAATCACTCAGGTGCCTTACACCTGAACTATGTATGGGTGGCTCAAACTTCTGCTGAGAAACAGCTTTCATCTGCGGATTTAAAAGGTTATCATCTGATGTGATTTATTCGATCATCACATCGCCACGATGTATGATCCGATGAATCAGATGAAAATAATTTAAAGTACATATCGGATCGTAGATGAGACCGTTAATTCTTTAGCATGTGCTGTAGCCTAGCTCAGCTGCTAACATAACTATTTCTAATCTAATTAGAATTGTTTATATCCAAGATGGTACTATTACTGCGTCAGTTACAGCAATGTTCCACTTTTGTTGTTTATTCAGTAACAGTATCTTGCATGGAAGATTTCCATCTCACTTTCCGTTATTCAAACTTTATAGTACCCTTGTTACGACTTACAGTCGTTTTTATCGGTTAGGAAACTTGCAGTGTGAACCCAATCACTTCAAGTTCTCATTCTCCATAGCTTAAGACAACATCCTTAGTTCATCTAAGATACTTAAGGATGTTCTTAACATCAATCCAGTGACAATCACTTGGACTGGCCTGATTGTGACTCCATATGCTCAAAGCGTATGAGACACCAGGTAACGTACATTTTTCAATGTACGAGTTCTCGGAGAGTGCCAACAACTTTTAGATCTAACCTAGTAGATCTTTATTCCTAGAATAAAAGTTGTTTCTCCCAAGTATTCTGCGGAGAATTTTTCATGAAAGCCAAGCTTTCACCGATTGTAATATAGGAATATCATTTCCAAGAAATGATATATCATCATTATATAGGACATTTACTATCAGTGCGCTCCCACTAACCTCCTTATATACACAAGAATCTTTTCGTTTTGAATTAAATTATACACCATTATGATTACATCAAAATGATTGTTCCAAGAACATAATGGTTACTTCAATCCATACATGGATCGAATAACCTGCAAACCTTGTTTGCTAGTTTTCGTACGACAAAACCGTCAGGATGTTGAAAACATCCTCCAAAAGGTTTCCTTTTAAGGAAAGCGATTTTGAAACATGCAGCATCAGCAACCATTATCCAAATGGATTTACTGTGGCAACAGGTAAAAGGTTTCGTCGTAATCAACATAATGTTGACAATGACACCTTTTCGCTACAAGCCTAGCTTAGTACGTTGGTATGTTGTCATCCATGTTTGTCTTCCTTGAAGACCTATATAGTACCAATAGGCATAATGCCTTTCGGTACATTAACTAGTGTCCAAACATAGTTGGTATACATGGAATCCATTTCGGATATCCTGGCACTTTTCCATAATAGTGAGTTGATACCTTGTATCACTTCCTCATACGTAGTCAGTTCGTATTCCTCAATAAGATTGACATCTTTATGAGGTGAGATCAGAAATCCATACCCCATGTTGTTTTCTAATTCTCTCCGATCTATGCGGTTCTTGTGTATTCGAAGTTTAGTGGTACAGTTTCATCCTTGATGAATTGTTTGTGTTCCATTAAGGACTTGGTGCCTTGAACAGTATTACTTCGATTTTCATCGAGTTTTACTATCCTCCCACTTACCACTGCATATCGGTATTCCTCTTAGGAAAACCGCATGGCGAACAACAATTAAAATTGTTCTCTTGTGAGTTGCATAAGTAATATACTTTAGTTTCCCTAGGATAACCTAAAATTAGGGCACTTATCCAATTTGGGTTCTAGTTTGGTATCATCCAAACATATGCCCAGCATACCCAAATCTTCAGTAATGAGACAACCCGGTTTCTTTCCTATTCATAAATAATATGAATTTTCTCTAACAGATTTTAATGGAACCTTATTCAAAATATGTGTTGCACTGTTAAATTATTATCCCTTTGAAGGAAAATGGTAGCTCAGAGCGACTCATGATTAACCTTATCATGTCTAACAAAATTCAGTTTCTCAGTTCGGACACACCGTCAACTTGACGTGTTTTAGGAGGAGCCCTCATTGAAAGAGTACTATAATCTTTCAAGTATATTAGAAATTTATTGCTTAAGTATTTTCATCATGGTCAAACCGTGACTTTTTAATACTTTAGCCGATCTGTTCGTCTATTTCGTGTCGAAACTCTAAAAGTTTCAGATTCGTGTCTCATAGGAAACACATAACCATAACGAGATGCCACATCCATAAAGGTCACGAAACATTCATATCCACCTTTAACCTAGCTAGATATGGGCCCACATACGCCACTATGAACAAGGGCTAACAGATCGGTGGCACTTATACTTTTTTCCAAGTAAAGGTGTTTTTAGGCACTTTGCCCAATAAACTAGATTCGTAGACATTATTTGAATAAAATCAAACTTGTCCTAGTATCCACTCTTCAAAAGCGTGGATATATGAGTCTTATTTAATGTGTCCTAGACAACACTGCCACAAATAAGTCTCATCTGATCAAATCTGTTTGAGATACTTGTTTGTCATACTATATGTTTGAGATTTGTTTATATTCAAAATATAAACACTGTCATTTACATCTAATGTGTTTATCTCAATATCATCTTTATAAAATAAAACACTTTAGTGTTCTAGAATATAAAGGTATACTCGCAACGAGTTATACTCGATATAGAGATAATGTTTCTAGTCAAACTAGTTACATTTTAATAGTTTCTTAATTCAAGTACACACCCGAAGGGTAGTTCCTAAACTTAGGTATCTATGGTTAAAATAGTGACTATCGTCCCATTTCCGTTTCGGAGATAAATCTCATCTGAAGTCAATATCCTGCTTATAGCAGATTCTGCACATCAGTACATATTTATGAATCACTTTTAGTATTTAAAATCCAATTTTAATACAAGTAGCGAACATGTTTTTGACAAACATACTTAAAGTCAGAGCCTTGCCCCGTCTTTTATTCCTTCATGTCTGCCTTGTCCATACAGCAGTCACGCTTCAGTGACCCCATTTGCCATAGTTTAGGCATACATCTTGGGATATGTCATTTGTCTTCCTAGAAGACTATAATGATTTTACCTTTGCCCTTTTCAACATCCCAGAAGCCTTTGGCCAAGCCTTCACCTTCTGGGATATCGAATTAAGATGCGTCTTGCGCTTTTTGCCCTATTGCAAACTTTGGCTTTGGCCCCTTGAGCATAGCCATTAACTCTCCAAGAGTTTTCTATTTGCAAATAATACTTCTAAGATCTAAGTATAGACCTTTGAAGATCCTTCAATTTCAACATCATGGTTTAAAGATCTAATCCTTAGTTATGACGACGAAATTAAGGAGTCATTGTGGCAAGCATAAAGGATTAAGCACTAAAGTTATCATCACATGAATCTTCCAAAGATCATGCTCTACTATTTACTTAACTCGGGCTTAGGCCTAAGATGTTATTTTATCAAATAAAGTAATTTCTTAGTTTCCAGGACTATCATGAAGTTTATTCCCAATTTGAAAAATAAAGTCGTTTAAATACATTTTCCCTAGGATTATGTTTTAAACACTAATCTTTCAAATTAACCTTGATTGTAATAGTCCAACTATTTAATCAACGATTTCAGGTACTATTGAATAAAATGATTATTATATTTTATAACCCAATTATAAATCAACTATTTATTGAATTAGTTTGAATACAGTCCAACTGTTTAAATTAAAACAACAATAAATATTAGTCCAACTAATATATTAATTTATTTGACGAAATATGAAATGTGCGCGTATGACAAGTATCTAAACGAAATTGCAAATTTAATACTTGCCTCCCACTATTTTTCGGTGAGCCTCTAACCCTCTGTTGAGTACACGAGAAACCTAGTTTCCTAGTGGGCTAGGATCCCGTTAAATAACACACAATTTTGACTTTGGCCAACAAATTCTATGATACTTAACTAGGTAGATCTCTAAGATCAATTGGATCTCATCCAATTCCTAGATCCAGTAGGTGGACATCCAAGTCCGAAACATATATCTTATATATGCCAATATATCCATTATATTCCCTAACCTTTTTTTCTCTGAATCAATTAAGTCTTGACTTTGGCACAACAAACTTAATGATCCCAGTTAAGCGGAACCCATTGACTTTGGAAAGCTTCGTAATTGATGTCGATGGACAAGAAGTGATCACCGATATGCAACAAAGCCTTCATGATTCAAACACATCCGCGATGGACAAAGGTCTTGACTTTGGCCAACAAACCAGTGCCAGTCTTGGATCTTGAGTAAGAATCACTCAATGGAAGGAAAAACACTTAATATAATTTGAGGGTTTTCACGTGAAAATTGACAACCGATTTATTATCTTTGTTAAGGTCTCATCATTATACACCCTTAAACATGCATTCTAAATACATAATAAGGCGCGTAAGTAAATATAATAATGATATGTGGATGGATACTTAAACATTGTTCCTAGAACAAATCTCTCTCTTTCCTCTCTCCCGCTAGCACAAGTATTACTTTTACCCGTTACATAACACTTCTAAAGAAACCTCATTTACATTGAGAGAAATAGGTGAGAAGAGAAATACAAAGAGTAATGAGGTAATAGGCTGGACACGCAGGTCCAATTTAATAAATTCTAAATTTATTACAATAATTTCCAAAATTGCCCCACCCATCTAATATTCATCCGATATACATTATTCATGCATCGCAATCATGTATTCACTCAAGCATGTTATCAATCAATCTAATCCAATTAATTAATCTGAATATTAATGACCATCTAATGTTCAAACAACGATTTGATTTTGCGTGAGTCAAACTCGTTTTGCGAATAAGTACGAATTCTTGAATTAAATTAAACTACAACATTAAATCTAATTTAACTTGTATTTAATACTAATTCACTATTTAATTCTAATTAAATATTCACACTTTATTAATGAACCTTTGCGACTTAGATTCTAAATCTAATCGTTACGGGTCTCAAGCCCGATTAACATCCAATGTCAACTAATTAAAGTCTAATGGGCTTTCAATTAATTTCTTAAGGTGTGGGCTTCGGCAACCAAAGCCCAATCAAGGAATCACCCCATAAGCCTAGAAATCAATTTTGGCCCATTAGGCCCAATTAAACTTTAAAGGCCCAATAGTCATAATTGGTTTTTTATGGATATGGTTTTGGGCCCAATTGGATCCAACCAATTTAGCCTAAACCTAACTTGGTACAACCAAGCCCAACTATAACTTTTCAAGCCCAATTCCAAATTTGGCCCAAAATAATTAAATTCCAAAATTCCAATTTCTCAATTTAATTACTAAAAGTGTAAAGCCATAATTAATTAACCAAATTAACATTTCCAAAATACCAATTTGCATAATTAATCATGCTTATCATCATCAACACATGTCCAACACATTTGAATCAAAAATCAAGCCCATTTCATGCTTCATAAGTCACGGCCAATTAGGGTTTTTCATGTCCAATTCCGAATTGAATCCAATTAAATCCACAATCAACGTTACCTTAATTATTTCAACTCATCCAATGATCAAAATAAAAAAAAATCACCATGACCTTAGGGCACTTATCCATTCGGCCAAGTCAAAAAATTTGGGGAAAAATTGATCCAATCAAATTTCATGAAATTGATCCAATCAAACTTTAATACAACATCATTTAAGCATACTTAATCAAATAATTTAACCAAATCATGCTCAAAATCAATTTACCCAATTATAACCCTAATAAGTTTCATGCTCAAATGGCTCTGATACCATTGTTTCTATTAAGTCCCAAGGATCATTTTCAAGCATTGAAACACATGTGAATACACAAAGAAGTATGACGGAATCATACTTACAATGATCGGATTGGATGCATCGAAGAAAAATCTTTTTCCTCATTGTTGATGAAGCTCTCGGCCAAGGGTGTGTTTGGACTCCATTTTCATCTTCAAGCTCCAAGCTTTATCAATGGTGATTCCAAGCTCACAATTAGGTTTCCCTATCACATAGTATGACTCTTTGTGTGCTAGCACCTTAATGATTTGCCATAAATCATCATATTACTTGTTATAGTTCTCGGCCAAGCAAAGAAAATAAGAAGAAAAATGGCTTCAAAAGCCAAAAAGGAGAGAAGGAAAAGATGGCCTCCTTGGCCGAATGCATAAGGGAAAGAGAGAGAGGAATTGTACTTTGGTGGTTGGTTTATCTAATACGCAAAAATGAATTCAAAATTCATTTACCAAAAGTCAAAAATCAATTAAAAAATTGATAAATATCTTTCAAGCTTTCCAACCACTTCCATAAACTCCCATCAATCAATGAATAGTGACTAGATGTCACTCACCAAAAGGTGATAAGACTTCTAACACTTGATTGACGAATGATGTGACGCTAGATGTGACTTGTGGGTCTCAATTGATTCTAAATGCGAATGGTTCCGCAAACACTCCCGGGCTTGGATTCACTAATTCCGAATTAATGAAATTTCGTCGCGTCGTAATTAAATCTAATTTAATTAAATAATCATGCCTAGCATAATTACTATTTACGTCACGAACGAATTAATTCCAAATTAACTCGTTCGCCCGAATTAAAATCCGATTTCAATTCCACGTCGAAATCCAATTTCGTTTAATATATCGAATATATTAATTTATCGATTAATTCCAAATTAATCGTTCTCTCTCTTTAAATAATATTTTATCCTAGATAAAATATCTCCGTAATTAATCCCAGATTAATTTTCTCTCTCATCTAATTAATCCCAGATTAATAAAGTGCGAGTCATACGTTATCGGTGAATCTTCGGGAAGCGACCCATGAGATCCCCGGATATATTGGCAGTAAATACGGTTATCAGACTATCTGAATACGTATATACCTAGTACTACGTTTTTACCGATTTACAAGACAAGGTTGGCTCCTAGCAAAGCGCCATGCCAACCCAATTCTCCAGAAACATGCTTACAGGAATAAGCGATCTATATCAGGCAAAGTATACATAGTATCGGATAGTCACGTGCAAGGCCTGGGGCTGGAAATGTGTCTGCCCCGTACGAAGCACATATCGGATGTCTGGTAACTAGTCTCTGTAATCAGATATACATGACCTAGACATAATATCCCGATAGCTGCAGCATATAAGAGAACAAGTTCCGTATCCTACGTGATCATCATCTCCACTATAACTGAAGTGATACTTCCATCTTGACATCACACCCAATACACTACGATTCTCAATATACCCAGAAGAGGCGTACACAGAACCGGTTAAAGCCCTGGACGACCAAAATCAAAGTATATTGATTGTCGCAAGTATTAGCGATGCAAGTCTCAGGTTAAGATCAAATACACCTACCCTAAATTCGGACTTCCATAGACACATAGTTATACTACCAATGGAATTCCGAAGGGGTCTATCTAGAGCGAAGCTGTTTTCTGTACCATCGGTAAAACACAACCTCCTATTACACTTGCATGAGTATCCAATACCCAAATATATGAGAACTATGTCGTTATGCTTCCATAACAAGCACAAGTGTAATACTAGTCTATTCGGCATTAACGATGTCCAATCTTGATAATTCTACGAGTAGAGATATTTAATGATTAAACCTTCATGGATTGATACTGTCTCATATCATCTCAATCCAAGAACTAATCATAAGGACCTTTCATCATTTATACATTTAGGTGATCTAATCACGAATGATAAAAGAGCAATTTCCTTTGTCACATAGTTAATTTGTACAACAACACCATGATTTGTACAAATAGTGATGCTATGAGTCATAATTATCCAATAGATGCTTGCTTTAACCCATAAATGGATCGGTTTAAATTGCAAACCTTGTTTGCATGACTTAGTACGATAAAACCATCAAGTTGTTGCATATAAACATCCTCCAAAAGGTTTCCGTTAAGGAAAGCAGTTATGACGTCCATCTGCCATATTTCATAATCGAAATATGCATTAATAGCAAGCATTATCCGAATGGATTTAATCACGGAAACAGGTGAAAAATTTTCGTCATAATCGATACCATGTCGTTGATGATACCCTTTTGCTATAAGCCTAGCTTTGTCCGTTTATATGTTATCTTCTATGTCTATCTTCTTCTTGAGGATCTATTTACAACCAATAGGCTTAATGCCTTCTGGTACATCAACCAATGTCCAAACTTGGCTGGTATACATGGAATCCATTTCGAACTTCATGGATTCCTTCCATAAAATGGAGTCGATACCTTGTATCGCTTCCTCATACATAGTCGGTTCATCTTCCTCAATAAGATTAATATCTATATGATGTGAGATCAGAAACCAACAACTCTCAGGTTATTTTCTAACTCTTTTAGACCTACGTGGTTCTTGTGTATTAGAAGATTATGGAACAGTCTCATCTCTGATGGACTGTTCGTATTGCGTGAGGGGGTCGGTGCCAGGAACAGTATCACTCCAATTTTCATCGAGTTCTACTTTCTTCCCACTTACCACTGTATTTATGAATTCCTTTTCGAGGAAAACTGCATGAAGAACAATAAATATTTTTTTCTCTTATGGGTTGTAGAAATAATATCATTTGGTTTCCCTGTGATACCCTACAAATAGGTACTTATCTGATTTGGGTTCTAGTTTGGTACCATCCAAACATTGAACATATGCCCAGCATCCTCAAATCTTCAGGAATAAGAAACCCGGTTTATTTCCTGTTCATATTTCATATGGAGTCTGTCCAATAAATTTTGACGAAACTTTATTCAAAATAAGTATTGCACTGTTTAATGCGTATCCTTAGAAGGAAATTGGTAGCTCAGTGTGACTCATCATTGACCTTACCATAACCAATAAAGTTCAGTTTCCGACTTGTGTTTCATAAGATACACATAACCATAATATGATGCATCATCCGTAAAGGTTACAGAGTATTCATATCCACCTCTTGCCTGGCTAGACTTGGGTCTGCATATGTCACTATGAATGAAGGCTAATAGCTCGGTGGCATGTACATATTTACCGCTAAAAGGAGTTTTAGGTATTTTACCTAATAAATAAGATTCACGGACATCATATGAATTTGGATCAAATTCATCTAAGTATCCATTCTTCGAAAGAGTGGATATACGAGTCTTGTTAATGTGTCCTAACTGACAATGCCACAATAAGTTCCCTCTGTGTTACTCAATTTGAGCCTTTTGTTTATCATGTTATATGTTTGAGATTCATTTATATTCAAAATATAAAAAACATTATTAACATCTGCTGTACATATCATAACATCATCTTTATATACAAAACACACAGTGTTTCGGAATACAAAGATATACTCGCATCGGGTTAAAATAGATACAAAGATGATATTCCTAGTCAAACTAGGTACAAAATAATAGTCCCCTAATTTTAGTACATGCTCCGAGGGTAGATTCAAAACATAGGTGGCAACAGCCAAAACGGTGAATCTTGTCCCATTTTCGACTCGTAGGTCGATCTCTCCTGAAGTCATTCTACTGTTAATCTACAGATCCTGCACATCAGTACATATGTGAGTACCATATCCAGAATCAAAAATCCAATTTTAAAATGAGTAGTGGACATGTTTATTTCAATAACAAACATACTTAAGCCAGAGTCTTGCTCACATTCGCTTACTTCAAGTCTGCCTGGTACTTACGAGAGTCATGCTTCCAGTGACCTCGTTTGCCATATTGTAGGCAGATGTCTTGGGATTTGTCCTTTGTCTTCCCAGAAGACTATGGCGATTAGCCTTGGCCTTGTTCTTTTTCTTCTTCACACACCCAGAAGCCTTCGGTCAAGCCTTAGCCTTCGGGGATGTCGACGTAAGATGCACCTAGCGCTTCTTGCCCTTCAGAAGCTCTGGCTTTACCTCTTTCATCATAGCCATTAACTCTCCAAGAATTTTCTCTTGGTTCATCATATTATAGTTCATGATAAACCCGCCACAGCAGTCGGGCAGAGACTGTAAGATCAAATCTATAGAAGTCTCAACCTTGAAAGTAATGCCCAACTGTCCTAGCTGTTCGATGTCAGCAATCATCTGTGACACGTAGTGCTCGACAGATCCAATCCCTTATTTTGACGATGAAACTGAGGAGTCATCGTAGCAAGTATAATGGATTGAGCGATAAAGTTATCATCTCGATGAGTCTTCCAAAGCTGATGATCAACTGGTCGCTCAAGTCCGGGCTCAGGCCCGAGAAGTCTCTCTATAACATAGAGTAACTTCTCGACTCCTAAGACTATCCTGAGATTCATTTCCCAATCTAGAAAATTTACGCCGTTAAAGACATTCTTGCCCATGATTATGTCCCTAACGCTAATCTTTCCAGCCATCTTGATTGCTATAGACCAACTATCCAATCAATAATTTTGGGTACACTCAAATGTAATGGTTACTATAGTCCAACTATATAACCAACTAAAAATGGAGTAGTGTTTGAATACAGTCTAACTGTTCAAAGAAAAAAAATAAAGGAATCACCCTATGTCAAATATCAATTTTGACCCATTAGGCCCAATTAAATTATAAAATGCCCAAAGTTAAGTCATATTTTAGACTTTATGGAAATGGTTTAGGCCCAATTGGATCCAACCCAATTGTCCAAAACCATACTTGGCCCAATCAAGCCCATTATCCCAAATACAACCAAATTAGATTAATATATTATTCCAAATATCACATTAATCTAATTAAAGTGTAATTAACACAACTAATTAATTTATCTAATATTTGCAAAACATTAATTAATCTAATTAATCATGTTATACATTCCAATTCATGTTGAAGCAAAATCAATTCATCCAACATGCATACATCTCACGGCAATAACAAGAAAATAACACCCAATTTGATTTCAATCCAATTAAATCGACATTTAATATTTATTTCATGCTTTTAACACTTCCAAGTGTCTAATTTCAAAAATTACCATGAGATAACTAGGGCATAGTGTTCGGCCAAACTTAGTGAATTAGGGAAATTTTGATCCAATCAATTTTCACAAATCAAACAATGCATAACTCTAAGTCATCATCATTTAACATTAACCAAACAATCAATTTAGAAATATCATACTCCCAGTAAAAATCCCCAAATTAAAGTTCATAAACCCTAGAATTCAAATCATGCTTAGCAAGGCTCTAGATACCATTGTTAGTGTCCTACACATGCCACAAGATCTCTAAACATGATTCGTGTGTGAATTATCAAGTGAAGTTGTGGAAAAAACTTACATTATTGTGTTAAGAAATTTCAAAAATTCCTTATAATGGATGAAGCTCCAAGCTTTTCCTCTATTGTAAAATAGTTGGGTGAGTTTCCCTATCACCTTGTTCAACTCTCAAAGTTCTAGCTTAGCTGGAAAAATTGAAAAAAAAATTTCCCTTGAAGAGAGGAAGCAATCGGCAATGGGAGAAGCAAAAGAGAGAATGAATAGTACTTTCAAAATGTGGGCT
This sequence comes from Zanthoxylum bungeanum, assembly GCA_019454045.1. NCBI lineage: Eukaryota > Viridiplantae > Streptophyta > Magnoliopsida > Sapindales > Rutaceae > Zanthoxylum > Zanthoxylum bungeanum. Next base: position 51,434 of record SKCR01037256.1, read on the forward strand.
GGTGTGTGTGTTAAATACTCCAATTTATTGTAGCCAACTACTCACATCAATGTTAAGACATTTGATGTAAGTTGTCGGTCCCACCACAATTAAATTCCAAATTTAAGTTGGCTTCTCCAACACACAACTTAACTTGGGCTCGAGTTCGTTTAATCCGATTAAACAAATTTTCTATTGCTAAATAATTAAATCCAATTTAATTAAATAATTATGTCTAGCAAAATTATTACGATAGTCGCTTACGAATTAATTCCAAATTAATTTGTTCGACCGAATTAAAATCCAATTTTAATTTCGTATTGAAATCCAATTTCAATTAATATATCCAATATATTATTTTAGTCCAAATAAATAAATTAAATAGAAAAATCCAAATTAACTATTAAATTTATTTTACCGATTAATTCTAAATTAATCACGTTCTCTCTTCTGTGTGAATTTAATCTCATATAAATTCTTGTCGTAATTAATCCCAGATTAATTTTCTCTCTTATAATTTGTCCCAGATTAATTCTGTTCGAGTCAAATGTCATTGGTGGATCTTTGGGAAGCGACCCAAGAGATTCCTGGATATATTGGCATTAAATACGGTCATCGGACTATTTGAATACGTGCGTACCTCGTATCACATTCTCACCAATTTACAAGACATGGTTGGCTTCTAGTAAAGCATCATGCCTACTCAATTCTCTAGAAATATCTGCCGACAAATATTATGTGTATCAGGCGTAGTATTACAATGTAATGCGTAATACGATTTAGTATCAGATGTCATATGCTAGACATAGGGTTGGCTCTGTGTCTGCCCTATACGAAGCATATTTCGGATCCCGTGTAACTAGTCTCTGTAATCGTAAAGTCATGACCTAGTCATACTTTCCCGATAGCTGTAATTTTTAAGAGTACTAGTATCATATCATGTGTGACCATCATTTCTATATGACTAAAGTCATACTCTGATCTTGACATCACATCCAATACACTACGATTCTCAGTAAACCTAATATAGGCGTACACAGAATCTGTTAAAGCTCCGGACAACCAATACCAAAGCAAATTGATTGTCGCCAGTAATAGCGATGTAAGTCTCAGGTTAAGGATCACATACACCTACCCTGATTCGGATTCCCATAGATATATAGTCATACTACCAATGGGATTTCGAGTGGGTCTATTCAGAGCGAAACTGTTCCCGGTCCATGGCTAACAGAACCTCTTATTACACTTGCATAAGTATCCAATACCTAAATATATGGGAACTATGCCGTTAAGCTTCCATAACGTGTACAAGTGTAATACTAGTATATTCCATATTATCAATGTCCAGTCTCGATAATACTACGACTATGGATATTTAATGATTAAATTGTTCGTGGATTAATATTATCTTATATCTTATCAATCCGATTTAATCATATGGACTTTTATCATTAATAAATATCCAAGTAATCCAATTACAATAATGATAAAATAGCAATTTCCTTTTGTCACATAGTTAATTTGTACAAAAACATAATGTCTTTTATAAATACTGATGTTATGGGTCATAATTGTCTAACAACAAGAAGTTTGACTCATTCGTGGCGAGTCAAGGTTACAAAATAACTGCACTAGACCAATGTGTTTACTTTCAAATGTTTCCGGATGGAAATTTTATTGCTCTTTTATTATATATAGATGAAATGATGATCGTTGGACAAGATGCGGCGAAGATCAGCCAGCTATAGAATGAACTCTCTAAGTCTTTTGACATGAAATACTTAGGACTAGCTCAATAGATTTTGGGAATACAAATAGTTCAAGAAGGATAAAATAAAAGGTTGTGGCTTTCACAAGAGAATTATATGAACATGTGATCAGGAGATTCGATATTCATAATGTATAACCTGTCAGCATTCTACTAGCGCGCCACTTCAAACTGAATAAGAGTTTGTGCCCCTCATCCAAGAAATAGATAGATGAGATATCATCAATACCATATTTTTTAGCAGTTGGAAGCCTAATGTATGCTATGGTATGTACCATGCTAGATATTGTTCATGTAGTGGGTGTCGTGAGACGTTTTCTCTCTAACCTAGGATTTGAACACTGAGAGGCAGTCAAATGGATTCTCAGCTACCTTAAGGGTACATCAAAGTTATGTCTATGCTACGAGGGAGCTGATCCAATTTTGGAATGTTATACAGATTTAGATATGACATGAGATCTTGATGGTAGAAAATCTACATTAGGTTTTCACTATACTTTTGCAGGGGAAGCTGTGTTATGGAAGTCAAGATTGCAAAGGTGTATTGTATTATCCACAATAAAAGCTGAGTATATTGCAGCAGTGGAAGCAGAAAAAGAAATGTTGTGTATAAAGCTTTTTCTCTAAGAATTAGGGATCAAGCAGACAAAATACAAGATATATTGTGATAGTCAAAGTGCTCTGGACTTGAGCAAGAACTCAATGTATCATTCCCGGATGAGCATGTCAATATTCTCTATCATTGGATAGGCGAGGTGATAGATCATTAACTACTGAGACTAGTGAAGATCCATATAGATGAGAATCCAACCGACATGTTAACAAAGGTGGTTACTTGGGACAAGTTAGAGTAGTGTAGAGACATAGCCAAGATAGTTGTCAAATGACAATTGTTTCGGATACATCTGGAGTGGAAAAATTGAAGGATCCAATTGCACGCATGATGACATGCATTGCCAACCACCATTGTAAACCTCCAAACAACCTTTAGGTAGAGTTTGAACATTTGGTGCAAAAATATAAATAACTTTAGGTGGGCATTATTCATTTGTTGATAATCTGAGCCATACTTTGGCTATAAATTTAGAGCTCATTTGAGAGATAAAATTATCCTCAACAATTAAGTTTCATGTAAAGAAAGCTTAAAGAGTGTAAAAAGTGAGATTTTTGTAGAGTTTCAAACACTTGTAAATTATGTTCTTATAGTAATAGAATTCGGTTTCTCCTCATAAACACTATTCAGTGATTAGAGAATCACAACATATATTATTTTATGCTCCATCCTTAATAGTTATGGATAAATATCATACGCACACGTCTAGTTTTCAAAAAATAAGGGTTAAAATATATTTAAACTTGCCTATTTTCTTACATTTTAAAAAGATATTAAAAAATACAAACAATTGAATATTTATGTTAAAGAAATGAACTTTTTTTTTTTTTAAAGTGAGACAACAAATATATTTGAGTCGATCAACTGAACTGGAAAACAGAAGGTGATATGATTATTTCTATTTATCCTACAGTTGGGAACTAGTAATTGGCTACTTTCTCACTTTAATTTTCTTTTACAGCTAGAGTTTGCTTCTAGATTGAAGTAATTAGTTATGAAGAGAATAAAAACTTTTATTGTGCCGCCCTAAAATTATATAAGAATTTTTTAAATCAAGAATTAAGAATAAAATTAAAAATTGAGTATTGTGAATTTTAAAATTTATATTTATTATTAAATTTATATTAAAAATAATATTTTATTAATTTTTTGTCAAAATCTTAATTGTCCGTTACATTTAACACTACGGTTAGCTAAGTCAACTAATAAAAAAAATATTAAAATATTAGATTTTATATAACTTTAATCGTAAAATAAATTTAATATTTTAAAATTCGCAATAGTCAATTGTTATTTTATCATAAATTTAATAATAAAATATAAATAACCAAAATGAAAATAATAAAGATATGATTCTTGTCGTGCATGTTGGTTATTCGAATGTACGGAGCAATTTTTTAGACGTCTTTCCAAAAATATCTCTATGATTTCGTTCAAGAGGAATCAGAAACTCTTCCATTAATCAAGACGGAGACACTTTCCTTTATAACCCCACGCTGTTCTCAATTTATTCAGCAGCTTTCCCCCTTCTTTTTTAAAATCAACACTTGAGAACAAATCTAATTTTCATCTTTTTGACCAAAGAATATTTAATTATAGGCATCCCATCCTCTCATTAACTATTATTATGTGGCTGCTTTGAACTTTCAAAATCTAACTTCTGTTCAACATTATCCATACTACTATAAGAATCGAATTCAGATGCATTAATTCTTCTATTTCTTTTGTTTTTCCGAAGCAAAACTGTATATATGTTGATTAAAATTAGACAATTTTATAGGTAGAATTCATCAAGATACCTTAGGGTTAATAAACTATCGGATAATATCATATTTAGTTAAAATGGAATAAATGGATCACAAAATTCGGCCATGCACCGTCCACAGTTCCGATGCCAACACAAGTTGAATTTTACACTAATCCAATTAGTCCCAATAAAACAATGTGATACCAATTTACCCCTCGTATCGGACTATTATAATTTGGAAGACATGTTATTTGACGTTTGACCCGACTCAATGGATAAAACTCATTTTTAAGAACCAACTTGTAATGGACCACAAAAATGTGTAGGTATTATATGAGTAAGATCAGTGGAAGGTGCATGCATACGCATTATCGAGGGATTCAGTTAGGGTTTTACGACGATAGCTTACAACTTTCCAAAATTATTGGAATAATTGGGCGTTATCTCAATAAGCAACAACAAGGCTTCAAACATGGCTTAATAAGTCAAAGGCTTTAATGTTAGCAGATAGTGACGAAAATGGATTAAACAAAATCTACTTGATATGTCTAAAAAGTGGCATGCATGCGTTATTTTTTGAAAAATGAGGGATTCTAATCCTAATATATCTATGTGAATAATAATAATAATAATAATAATAAATCTAACTATATTATGTAAGATAAGTCTTACATAGAGAACAATCATTCTAGATATAAGCTACCAACCAACCGAATATTTTAATAAAGAAAACTCTAGTGGTGGCATTAACCACCAAATAAAACCTTTACCAACTCAAATATCTTTACTATAATAACTTCAAATAACTCTTCAAATCTTCAAAATAAAGGTATATTACCGACCAGACATTTCCAAAGGTAACATACCTAAAGTACTTTAGACAAAGATTTAAAAAAGCCTTTGGAAAATTATAGAATAAATGGTAAGTTTTTGCAAGAGTAATTTTCACTTCATAATAGTGAGTATGTTTTAGGAAATCTAATGCCAATTAAACGAAATCTGTAAAGCTCACTTAACAACATTTTCAAATTGCAATTTAAGTAAAGCCCTATTGGGGGCGAAATCATAATTTTAAAATTTTTAAAGTTAATAAATAAATTATTTGATATCATATATATGTAATTTATTCATATTTCACTGAAATATATTATTCGATATCAAATAACAACATAATTAATTATGAAAACACCACAAAATTTTTATAAAAATAATTTTCCGAAAAATGGCATATAACACGTTTTTGGCTTAATGAACCAACCGAAACCACACAGGTTAGCCCAGATCAACCACAACAGTATTCATTTAGTCCATGAGCTGCCTAAACAGTGACAAATTCACTGTTTGGATAGCTTGTACCCGATTAGTTTGATATCCCCAAATTCGCATATTTTCACTGTGAAATAATTTCTGAAAATTATCCTAACTCTCAATACACATCCAATGCACCCAAATGAAATATTTTTCATCACATAATTTCCAGGTCTAAAACAGTGAGTGAAATTATCATTTTTCATGCTTTAAATTTAATTTTCTCAAGACTAATCAAATCAATCTTACACCAAATCAAAGTCACCACAAATGAAGAACTCTAAAATAATTCTAAGCATAACAAGAGTGATCATTACACTCTAAAATGGTAACTAAATTGTCAAACATTAAATTGAATCCAAATTACCTTAATCTAGTTCAAAGAATATTCACACATGCTTCTAGCCTCTTAATCCATCATTCAAATAAAAAAAAAACCCCAAATTTAAGATGAAAAGAAATCTCTACAACAATTGTAAACACACAAGAACAATTAAAATAATTTTTAAAATTAAAGAAAGTATAGAGATTACCTTTAATCTTCTAAATTTCTTCAACTTTTATTGTTGTTGTGAGATTCTTCTTCATTTCTTTCAAATGGCGATTTTAGAGGAAGAAGAAGGCTAGATTTTTTAAGTCAACCACCTATCATGTGATAAAGAAAATAATTTTTTCCTTTTAAAGCAAAAATGGCGTGTGATAAGCAATGAATATGTTAGTATTTACCGCCTGTCTAGCTTGATGTTTTATTTGTTATCTTGAGTTTTATAAGCTCTTTGAAGTGTTTAGGGTTCGTTTTGCCAGTAAAATAATATCGAGACCCAATGGAATCGATGAGTAACAAAAGCGATAAAATATCCAGCAAACAAGGGCAAAATGGAAATTAATATGCACATCTCGATGTTGGAATGCACGTTGAGACGAGCCAAAGGCTAAAAATGAGGCAGAGAGTGCTAAATAACTAACACTAGCATGTTGCATCACTTTTCATTTGACATCGCGACGTTGATCCACACGAGTCGTGACCAACCTTATGAGAGTCACAAAACTAAAGCAATAGTCATGCACATCGCGAAGCTGGATATTTCCAGTCGTGACGCGCCCATATTTTTCAGAATTTTGAGGAAATGTTATCAAGAATGAACCACATCCCCTATATAAAGATGGCTCATTCCAAGCCTTATAGAGGAGTGTTTTAGGGAGTAGCAATTCCTAATTTTAGAGCTTCCAAGGTGATCTTATAGGGAAAACAAAGCACATCAAAGGCCCGCAACCCAACAGTAAGAAGTGAAGGATTAATGATCTCGACAGAGTTTCATTTTCCTTTTAACTCTTTAATGCTTTGTTTATTATTGAATATGTATTTTGAGTTTATGAGTATTTGTAATAACTCAATCTACAATCTAGGGTGAACCTTATAATTTATGATTTTATAAATTGAGTTTTCTTATATCTTATGTGATATTTTGGCTTGTTTATTGAATCTTGATCTTAATACTTCTTGTTGCTTAATCACCAATAGGATTGATGTGGTAAACTTAGATGAACTTGACTAAGGGATTTTAGGTTTAGCCTTAAATTCAATAGCACATGATCTCATCCTAAGGATTGCTCGACATGATAGAAATATACATGTCGGGCAAGTGTAGCCATATTTGGAACTTATTCTTAATGAATTTGGGATTAATTAATTGACATAGAAATATAGTTGATTAATGTAAATGTTTGCACATGACCATCGAAAGAGGCATGTAGATATTTTAGTGTTTCAGGTTAATGAGCCAATATATTACACGAGTGTAGGAAAATCAATTTATCTTTAAAATAATTATGGACGGATTCACAACTCTAAATATTTTCTCTTTATTGACTAATTTTGGAATCTATCATAGTTTTATTTATTTGTTATGTTTATAATCAAACTCCAATCAACAATCATATTCTGATTTCAATTAGATACTCATAGGTAGTTAGTTTCAATAATTAGTAGCATAGGTTATAAGTCCTCGTGGGATCGATATCTTTTGTATTACTTGAGTGATACGTGTGTTTGACTAACATGTGGAAATCACGATCAAGTTTTTGACGCCATTTTCGGGGACTTACTTATCTTTCATTATTAATTTCGAGGCTAGATACTCTAATTGTCTCCAAGTGTTTTATTTTATTTTATTTTTTATTTATTCTATTTCATGTTCTTCGACAATTACATTAGAAGTAGTAGAAGCTTTGTATTTCTTCCGCTTGACCCTGAAATCGAAAGAACTCTTCGACAATTGAGAAGAGATAGGTGAGAAGATAAAGAGGCACAACTCAACATGAATAATCAGGGACTTGAACCCTTGGAAGAAGCACCACCAATTCACATTCGGGATAGGATAATTCTGGTGGTTGACGGTTTTATTTCTTACATCGTCTTACCATATTTTCCCGTAAACACATGTGATATGAAGACATGTATTCAGATGATCTAGAAGTCGGTGCAATTTGGAGGTGGTGCATTTGAAGATCCAATCACCCGTATCAGTAGGTTTTTGGAAGTTTATGGCATATTTAACTATAACCGAGTGGCATAGGAAGCAATGTGGTTGTGAGTGTTTCCATACTCCTTACGAGATAGAGCTAATGGATGGCTAAATTCACTACCAGCAGGTTCCATCACAAATTGGGCAGACTTGGTGATAAAGTTCCTTACAAAATACTTTCCCCCAACTAGAACAGTGAAGTTGAGAAATGACATCACATCCTTTATGCAACACGACTCCGAAACTCTTTATGAGGCATGGGAAAGGTACAAGAAACAGCTACGGAAGTGCCACCATTATGAGTTTGCTAAATGGTTACAGTTACAGACTTTCTACAATGTGCTTAGTGGGATGATGAAGTCCATGGTAGATGCAACCGTATGAGGTGCATTAATTGGAAAATGGAAACATTAATTGTGTGAATTATCAAAATAAATGGCCAATAATAATTCTTTGTGTCCAACAAAGAGGAATATGCCTCAACGAGTAGCAGGCATCCACCAGGTCGGAATCAATACCACTGTGAATTCTAAAATTGACCAAATCTTCAAATGCTTGTCCTAAGTATGCAAGCCTTGAACAAAGCTGATGCCACAAGTACAGGGTATATGAGAGGATTGAATGGGGAGTCACACAATCAATATGGTGAATCTTTCAATAATGTGAACAACTTCAACAAGCCAAGCTTCAACCCATATTCAAATAGCTTCAATCCTGGCTGGAAAGATCACCATAATTTTAGATGGAAAAATAACCAAGAAGCAGAAGCACGTGAGAGATCATATGGCCTACAGCATAATATAGAAGCCATGCAAGAGAGCAAGCCAGCTAAAGAAGAGCTACTGATGCAAGTGGTGAATCACAACAAACTTCTCATAAAGCAGAGTGTAGAAAATGCTAAAAATAACGCAAGATTAGAAGCATTAGTCCATAGGCAAGCCTCTTCTTAAATGACACTTGAGAGTCAACTAAGACAATTGACAAATAGGCAGAACTACATACCACTAGGTGCCCTCGCGAGTGATACATAACCTAATCCAATGGGCCAAAATAGTGAGTCTTGAAAGGCTATCACACTAAAGAGTAGAACTGTCATTAACAAGGCTATTAGGGTAGAACAACCTACAGAGAAATAGGCAGAACCTACCAAAGAAAATAGGAGAAATGAAAGAAATACTAAAGAGGTCAACCCTACAGATTACCCATCTCCTCCATTCCCTCAACGTTTGCAGTAACACAAGCCGGATAAACAGTTTTCAAGATTTTTAGAGATATTCAAGAAACTTCACATCAAAATTCCTTTCGCTGAGGCTTTAGAGCAAATGACCAATTATGTGAAAGTTTTAAAAGACATCCTTTCAAAAAAGAGAAACTATGAGAGTTTGAAACTGTGGCCCTCACCGAGGAATAAAGTGCATTCATACAGGAAAAGATGCCACTCAAGCTGAAAGACCCTGGTAGTTTTACCATACCATATACCATTGGAAACCACTACTTTGGCAAAGCTCTATGTGATTTGGGTGTGAGCATCAATCTTATGCCGCTGTGTTTTTACCAGAAATTAGGTTTGAGAGAAGCGAGACTAACAATCATGACGCTGTAGTTAGCAGATAGATCCCTCACATATTCGCAAGGAAAAATAGAGGATGTGTTGGTTAAAATGGACAAGTTCATCTTTCATGCATATTTCATTATGTCAGACATGGAGAAAGACAGTGAAGTTCCTATCATCCTCATACGACCCTTCTTAGCAACAGATAGAACATTGATCGATGTGCAGAATGGTGAGTTAACTATGCTTGTGAAAGATCAAGAGGTAACCGTTCATGTCTTCAAGGCCATCCCATGTCCGTAAGATGTTGAAGAGTGTCATAGGATAGACATCATTGGTGTTGAAATCCCATAAATGGTTTACATGGATCACGATAATAATATCTCTTAGATGAAGCCACAACAGACACTGAGTGCAGACAAGGAAACTTATAGGTTATATATGAATATTGACAACCCGCCAACTCCTGTAAGAATTGATCTGTGGATGAAGACAGTTGTTGAACCGTTGATAGAGCCTAATGGACATTACATAGATAGAACTACATAATAAAGCCCTCAAATCATGCCATCTAATGGGAAACATATGAGTGAGCATTAGATAGTCCTATCTTAATCAACTAAGCTTACAAGAGAACCACCATGAGCAATTGGGTGGTTACTCTGGCTGAAGACGTTAAACTTAGCACTAGCAGGAAGGCAACCCACGTAAAATTTTTATTTTTGTTCATTTTAAATTATTATTATTTTATTTTATTAATTCAATTATGTTTATTGCATGACATAATGTGTTTTTTGAATTTTCTATGTTGTTTTTGTAGGAAATAGCACAAACGGAGGATTCAGGACAAAGCAAGACTGGACCACATGTTGAAGGCCAGCACGTCGCGACTTTCATATTAATATTGCGACACGCCATAATGCAAAACAAATGAGGCAAATAGTTTAAGACCTTACGTATCGTGACGTAAGCACCAGTGAGTCATGACGCGTAAATGATAGCGTCGTGACATCATAATCGAGACACAATATTAGTAAGAAGAAAATTGAGGTATTATCCCAGAACAGTTGAAGCCTTAAGTGTCGTGACTCAATACATTTCGAGTCATGACATATTGACAAGCAAGTTACGACACAAGCCCTTTAGTGTTGCGACGCTTTACCCTAATCACGAAACCTCTAATTTTTAGGGTTACACGGCGTGACACTTAACAATTCATGTTGTGACACGTGCTAGAATTCAGAACATAAAAATAGGCAACCAAACACATTTTCTCAAGAATCAAATTCCCTCTTCATATAAAAACTCTCCCAAAACTCACTCCTTACGGACAAAACTCTCCCAAAACTCATTTTTCTCACTTCTCCAACATCTCTACCACGCTTATTTCTCCACTATGTGTGTGCACCTTCAACCATTTACAGGCTTCACTATTCCTTTTTCGATTTATCTACTCTTTTATGTATTTTTGTGTGTGGAAATGGTTAAAATTACTGAAGTTTGGGGGCGTGGTGAATGATTAAATTTTTTGAAGTATCTATTTAGTTTAAAGCTACTTTATCTCCTAAAATGGTGCCTGAAAGATCTCGTGGTGAATCTACTGCTACACCATCCTACGACACTGAGAAATTCATATTGGCGGTAGCAGAAAAACATTATGAGAAATCGATAGGATAAAAATGATGTGATCCAAAATGAGCTCTGATACCAAATGATAAAAACCCTGGGAAAATAAACTCAATAACATATAAAATAATTTAAAATTTCGTGCATGGGCTTTGTAATATAATTAAAGTTCAGCCCAACACTTAAACAACATATAACCTTAAAAAATATAAAATATAAAAACTATAGGGATATCTTGCGTCCTCATTTTGACCAAGAAGAAATCCGAACTGGACTAAAAATTTGTAGATATATGAGTCTTCTTTCCAATATAACTTGAATCACCAAAATCAGACATTGGATGAGAAAGTTACGGCCAAAATACAAAGGCTGCGCAAATCCCGCCACTACTCATGCATCATTCAGAAATTAAGCCCAAAATCAATCAAGGCGGCCCATGCATATCCAAGACCCATTCCATTCTTGAATTAGACATAATAAGACCTTCATATAACGTCAAATACATGGACCAAACTCCAGAACCCAAGGAATCTTCCAAATCCACCAAAATGGCCCAAATATACCAATCTGATCAAGCTAACTTGGCCCAACAAACAGAGCTCATTCTGGATCACATCAAAAAAATCCCTATTATTGAGAGGGGATTTGAGCTAAACCCCTGGCAATTCCCCCAGGTTGATTCAATTATCACCTCACGGAATTGGTTTAAGCTCTGCAAGCAACCTAGCCCAACAACTATTCCCGTGGTGAGGGAATTTTATACCAATGCCTACGAGCATGCAGGTTATCAGATGATGGTTTGTAGAAAACAGTGTCATTTGATATGTCTACCATCATGAGGTTTTATGGGCTGCCAGATATTGAGCATGAAGATTATACTGAGATCATTGAGCAACATGATTTGGATCATCTAACACAGATATTTTACATCCCCAATGCATTATGGGACATTAGCACTAGCAGAGATCATGTTAAGATGTGTTACAGATACCTCAAACTTGATGCTCGAGTATATTTTCACTTTCTGATGCGTACTATCCTACATGTTTCCTATATTACCAATATAAAAAATGATCGAATGATCCTCTTTTGCTCTCTACTCAAGGATGACTCTATTGATGTAGGCTGGCAGATTTCTACAAATATTATTCGGGCAGTAATTTCACACAAACAAGTCTTCTATATTGTAGTCTTATAACTAACCTGTGTGCATTAGTTAAGGTGTCTAGGGACCCTTGATAGGAAACCATGCAGCCTACTACTGCTCTAACAACACACCGATAAGTGCGGTCTATACCCACTCATTCTTGTATTCTTAGCTTACTATTTTGTTAGTTTCTGTATCATTTAATCTATTTTGTAATTCTTTTATGTTTTATTTGAAGGAAGCATTGATACTTGGACCTTGGGGCATTTCTACGTGTTTTGAGACCATACGGATGCATCAGAAGCACGCAAGAATAGTATAGACGCAAGACCAACTTCTTGGCGTCATGGTATCTCCAGCGTTCCATATAAATATCCAGGGAGTTTGGCACCGTGGCGCAAACATTCCGGCGTCGCGGTGCCACGCAGAACTCAAAAACACCCAATTTTATGTGCACAAGGACCCCAAGGCTTTATTATAAATACATAAGTTCATCCAAAACCTAGAGGGGGAAGCTAATACAAAACACAAAACACAAAACACTTATTTTTAGAGAGATCCAATGAGGATGATTGAAGAGCGATAAGAGGAGATGAAGGCGGTGACGTCCGAAGAGGAAGTGATTCAATTCGAGTTTTATCTTCTACTTTCTTTCTTAAAACTCTAATGATTTCAATTAGATTCATGACATTATTCTTATTGTTTTTTTCTTTAGTCAAGTACTAACTCCTTAATTTTGGAGAATGATATAACTGATGCTTGAACCTTTATTTATGTTTATTAATATTGTTATAAAGTTTTATTAAGTTATTTATATTCTTTTAAGTTTAATGCTTCTTATTTGCTGGCCACAAATTGAGATGATGAATGTTTAGAATCTATTACTTGGGAGAGAGAGATTTTGAATAGATCTAGAGAACATAACCTAAGGATTTTATAGTGATCGGGAGAATCTATAGTTCCTTTAAATTCATTAACATAGAATCACAATACGTAATGAGTTATTGATTACTAGATTTTTATAGGGATATCGAAATCTATAGTTAATAATATTTTCACTATTACTCGGTGGGGAGTGAATACTTAGGATTCTTAACTTATAAAAAATACAACTGAACAAGTTAATTGGCATGACAAATACATAGGGGATAGCTAGGTGAAATCAGACTCTAGAGTCTCTATCATATCAGTTCCTCCAATATAATTATTTTCATATTTTATTTATTTAACTAAATCTTTATTTTTATCTTCTAAATAAAGTTAGGATTATCAATTGTAGTACGTTGTGTGAGTTTAACACAATCCCTATGGGTTCGACACTTTTAACTCATTTTTTTCTAAAACTTGACACCGTACACTTGCGGTATGTTATAAAATATCACAATAAGTTTTTGGCGTCGCTACCGAGGATTGTTTGTTTAATTCACATTAATACTATTACCAAGTAATCTTAGCTTTAATTTAGATCTTTATCTTTTATTTTTAGTTTATTTTTATTTTACACTTATTTATTTTTTATTTAGTTTCTATTTGATTATTGATTTTTTTCTTTCGGTGCTTCAGTGAATGCGTAGATCCACAAGTCTTGACTCGCTCCTGTTTGATCCTGAAATAGGAAGAATAGATAAGAGACTAAGACATTAAAGGAAAATTGAAAAGGAAGTAATGGCAGCTGAAAATAGAGAGAACAATCCACGCCAGGTGGCAATCATAGATCACTTCAAGCCGATCATAGATGATATTTATTATGGGATTGCCCATCAACCAATCAATGCTAATAATTTTCAACTAAAACCTGTATTGATCAACATGGTACAAAGAAATCAGTTTTGGGGTTCATCTGTAGAGGATCCTAACATGTATTTAATTATGTTTCTAGAGATCGCAGACACCATAAAGATGAATGGCGTGACTAAAGAAGCTATTAGGCTACGCTTATTCTTATTCTCTTAAAGGGATAAAGTGTGGGATTGACTTCAATCAATACAGATGGGGAGTATCATGAAATGGCAGGATATAGCCACGAAATTTCTTGAGAGGTTCTTTCTACTATCTAAATCAGTTCAACTGAGGGTAGAAATTAGTATATTTAAACAGCTGGAGACTGAGACTCTATATGAAGCATGAGAGCGCTTTAAGGATCTACTCCGAAGATGCCCACATCACGATTATGCAGACTGGGTCCAGATTCAGTTGTTCTATAATAGGATGAATGGTTCGAATAAGACTGTAGTTCATGCAGCAACTAATGGAGCTCTATTCAAGAAATCAGTTGAGGATGCCTATAATCTACTAGAAGACATGGCCATTAACCACTTTCAATGTCCAAGTGAACGCACTACGGGGACCAAAGTGGCTGAAAATATATGAAGTGGACCCACTTGTGGCACTTGTAGCACCTATCGTCTCAAGTAGCAACCCTAACAAATCCACAAGTACAGCCATGTATTGAATCGACGGTAGTTACAAATAGGTTGTTATTGGAAGGAGACCCGAACTTTGAGTAACTCCAAAATGTGAACAATCGGAACTTCAACAGCTATAGAGGCAATCTTGTGCCTAACCGTTATCATCTGAACCTGTCATATGCTAATACAAAGAATGCATTGCAACCTTCATATGGATTCGATTATCAAATATCTGAGTAGAAATCTTCCTTAAAAGATTTGATCGGCACATTTGTTACTAACACTTCAGTAAGGTTTGAGAATAGGCACATGGAAAATATCGGGGCCATAATGAAGTCTTTAGAAATACATATTGGGCAGATTACTTCCTCCATGACCAAGCAACAATAAGGGGTATTTGGATAAACTTTAAAAACCCGCCAAGTTATCTTTTTCATGTCAAAGCAGCCAATGGATACAAAAGAAGAATGATTCATCATAACCATTTGAATGGTTGTGTCTGGCTGAAGACGTTAAACTTAACACTAGCGGGGAAGCAATCCTTGCATTTATTTTATTATTTTATATTTTTATTTTTATTGTGTGCTATTGTTTATTTATTAGTTTGCATACTATTTATATAAGGAGCTCGAGACACACAAAGCACGCGAAACCAAATTCGGACCAGCAGAAGCCTGATCAACTCCATGCACGGTAGTGTTGTTCCTCGCTCTTGTTTCTTTATGTTTATCTTAAATTGAGGACAATGTAAGTTTTATATTTGGGGGGTGGATGTGCATATAGTGATAGTTCCTACTACAGTTAAAAAAAAAATTATTTTTAATCCTTGATAGTAAAGTATAGGTCTAAGGATGAATTTGTTTGCTTTAGATGAAATCTTAGAAACAATAAATTCCCAATTGATTTTTATCTGATGCCTTGAGTAGATTGTCTAGGTTAGACTCGTAAGCACTTAATAATAGGTTTTTAGCAGTAAGAACCTAAGTAGTTGGCAAAGTGATTAATTGAAGAAATTTTTTGCTGATGAATGACTGTTTGCTTAGATATCTATCTCAATATGCTAGTATTATGATGTATAGTATGATAAGAAAAACAGAAGTTAAACCACCTATAACTGATAAGTGTGAAGCTACCCATGGGCAAGTGTTAGGACCACCATGAGGAGAAATGCTACCTTAAAAGATAGGTGTGTTGAAAAAAATGAAAAAAAAAAAAGAAGAAAATAAAATTATGTTATACAGAGCAAAGAAAAGCAATACGGAGATAAATTGAGATATCTAGGTTGGTTTGACCTATCAGATCTCAATTTTTGAGACGAAATCATTGAGTTGGCTTACTTATGAGTCGAGCTGTGAATGAACCTGTACACACACACACACACACTATGAGTCTAGCTTAGATGACTTATTTAAGAACTTGGATTTGAGTCGCAATTACATACATTGATGGTTCTCTGATTTCATTGATAAGCAATCTTTGAGGACAACATTATGTGTAACTATCAGGATTATTTTATTTACTTTATATTATTATTATATTTTTGCATATTTGTGAATGACATTTGTGGGTGTCGTCGCTGTAAGCCCTCACGAGACTATAGCTCGTCCACTAGGGTCGCCTAGGGGTTTAAAAGCTTGTTGCATACGCTAAAAGCAACTGTTATCCCAATAAAAGTGGCCTAGTTATTTTAATTGTTTATTTATTTAGTTGTATTTTGTCATTTGCTCGGGACTAGCAAAATCTTATGTTTGGGGGTATTTGAAAAGTGCAGTTATAGCCAATTATTCATGCATTCTCGGCTTATTATTTTGTTAGTTTCCATTTCATTTAATGTATTTTGTAGTTCTTTTATGGTTTATTTGTAGGAAGTATTGATATATATATATATATATATTTTGGAGCATTTGTACGTGTTTTGGGACCATATGAACGCATCGGAAGCTTGCAAGAAGAGCAGAGATGCAAGACGCGCTACTAGTGAAAAGAATCACTTGCGCCGTAGTGCCTAACTTCTTGGTGTCGCATACAGGGATTTTGGCAGCGCGGTACCAACTTTTTGGGTCCTCGCAGAACCCAAAAACACCTAAATTTAGGGTTTTACATGTACAAGAACCCCAATGCTTTATTATAAATCATAAGTTCGTCCAAAACCTAGAGAGTGGAGGCTAATACATAGCATAAAACACAAAACGCTTATTTTTAGAGAGATCCAAGTAGGCGAAGGCGGTGACATCTGAAGAGGAAGGGATTCAATTTGGGTTTTATCTTCTAGTTTCTTTCTTAGAACTCTAATGATTTCTATTAGATTTATGACATTATTCTTATTATTTTTATCTTTAGTTATGAACTAACTCCTTAATTCTGGAGAATGATGTAGCTGATGTTTGAACCTTTATTTATATTTGTCAATATTATTATAAACTTTTATTAAGTTATTTCTATTCTTTTGAGTTTAATGCTTATTGTTTGCTGGCTAAAAATTGAGATGATGAATGTTTAGAATATATCAGTCGGGAGAGATGGATTTTGAATAGATCTAGAGAATATAGCCTAGGGATTTTATAGAGTTCAGAAGAATCTATAGTTCCTTTGAAGTCGTTAACATAGAATCAAAAGATGTAATGAGTTGTTGATTACTAGATTTTTATAGGGATATCGAAATCTATAGTTAATAATATTTTCACTGTTACTCGGGAGAAGGAGTGAATACTAGGGGTGGGCATCGGATCGGATCGTATCGGGTCCGATCTGATTGTTTTATCCGATTGAATTGAGATCACTGGATTCGATGGATTTCGAATCGGATCGGATTTTATCCGATCCGATCCGACCCGAACCCTTTTTTTATTTTACTTAATTTGCAAAACGACGTCGTTTTGGAGTGTCATAAACGACGTCGTTTTGCATAATCAGTTAGGGTTACTTCATTTCCGTGACTGTGTTCACTCGAATCACTCATCACTCAAACCGTCAAACACATAAACACTCACACTCAGTCACTCTCAATTCAGTTTCAGACTTCAAATTCATTCTTCAACTCTTCATTCTTCTAATCTTCTTATTCGGTCTTCACTGATTCACTCTTCAGTCTTCACGAATCATTCTTCGTCTTCAATCTTCGGTCTTCATGAATCAGACTTCATCTTCACTCCTCAGTCCTCATCGTCGAAGAATCAAGAAGTAAGTTCCTTACTTCTCTTTGCCATATCCTCAAAAATCAAAAAAAAATTAGGGATTTGGAGATCAAATTAAAACTTAAGCTAAGTTTTGGTCCTTTTGAGAATCAAATTAGGGATTATGGTTTTTAAGAATTAGGGATTTAGTGTGGATTTAGGTTTGGATTTGGTCCTTCACTAGTTCACTGTCTATAATATTATTAATGGCTTTGAATGTTTGTCTGATATAAAAATAACTACTGACATTAGTTAAGAATCTGATCATTTTCTATCAGTCGCTTGCATTGTAAACCGATGGATATTACTTCTTGCACTGTAATGTTATCTTTTCTTGATTAGATTAGAAATTGGAATTATTTGAGCCCCACTTGTTGCTAGTATGATTTATTTGAGAAATAAAAAATTACATTTGAACAAGTATTAGGGTGCTAAACAGTCCCCCTTTTGTGATTGGCGTAATTTATTGTATATTGCTTCTTGATTGTAACATTTTGTTCTCTTTACTAATGTTATACGATCAAGTTATTTTTTCCAGTTACTGGTTCTAGCTCGATTATGTTTCATGAATCCTAGTACACTGTTAGATTTAGATTATATAGTTGTTTATTGTTCTGATGGTTTTTCTCTTTTAAAGTAGGAATGAAAAATACTTTTTAAAACAAAAAAAAAAATCGCGATAAATTAGCTTTGGATTTATGTTAATTTGGGAGACTTAAGTTAAGAGATCTAAATTTTAATAAGTTTAATGAAATAATGATTTTGGATAAAGCATAATGACGTTAAAAGGTACATAAGTGGTGGACTTGGCAGTATATTTATCTACTAACCTATCCCTTTTGTTATCTCATAAGTGGTGGACTTATTATTATGTATGCTGTTATCCCCTGTTGTTGATACTGTTGTCCTATTGTTCAAAACTTTAATGTTTACTTCTCTATTTTCATTATAGATGAGTGGATTTGAAAGCTCACCCAATAGTAGTGATTCGGAATCAGATTCTTTTGATATACCATTAACAGAAACAAGGAAACAGAAAAGAAAATTTTGATCAACCTCTGAGAGACCGCCATTGTCAAAAAAACACGATTTATCACCATCAATCACATCAGTAGCAACTAAAATAAGAAATAGAAGATCTGGAGTGTGGAAAGTTTTCCGCATGTGTGAAGATAATTCGGATAGGGCTGAATGTACATATTGTCAGAAGACTTATGCTTGTAGTGCGAAGGATCGGTCAACAACCAACTTGAAGAGGCATATGCAGACCTGTAAATCATATTTGGCTTATTGTGAAGCACAAGGTGTTTTGGTTGGGGTTGGTGAAGAAGGAGGCACAAGTGGAAATCTCTCCGTGAGAGACGGTCATTTCAATCAAGCAGCGTGTCGGAAAGCAGCTGTGAAGATGATCATTATTGACGAGCTACTATTTAGCTTTATAGAGAAATAGGTTTTCGACATTTCTGTAGTGTTGTCGTCCCTCGTTTTGATGTCCCATCTCATAGGACTATAACTAGAGATATCCTACAATTGGAAACGGAATAGGCTTACAAGTGACCAAACCAATGAAGTGGAAGCCATGCTATTGGAGGTAGAGTACTACGAAAAGCTCAAGGAAGGTAAAAAAACTTATTAATTAGTTTTTTAATTGTTATAGTGAATATTATAAAATGCAAACTTACTAACTTATCTTTTTTGATATATATATTTGTATTTTATTTGAAGAATATCACAAGTTACAATCTGAATCACAATCATTGGATCATGTTGTTGGCAACAGAGTTTGAGTACAAACAGCTTGAAGGTATAATTTTGACAAAGTTCTGTTTTTCTTTGTCTATAGTTTTGTAATTTCCTTCCTACCTGTAAACTTGTAATTTCCATTGCATCGTCTGTGTTCTTTCTTACTAAATATGGTTGCTTTGTTTGCAAGATTACCTACATTGCTTTATATGCAAGTTGATTACTTCCTCTATTGCTCAAACATGTTGCTCTAATACCTATGTACCACAAACCAAATATTGAAACATGAGCTTTTATTGATGTATGAAACACTCCATCCTACCGGTAGCCATATTTCTAAGTTTATTTTATTGTTGTACTGAGTCCTGACTGCTTTTATATTGATGTATGAAACAGGAGCTTATGGAGTTGGGATTAGGAATTTTGAAGAGGTTGGGGCCTCTAATGGTCTTAGGCAAGAGTGTCCATTGTCTTTCTATTTATTTATAATATATGAATGTTTTGTTTGCTACGTTGCACAAGGCTAAAAGGATTAAACAGATTCAAGGTATTTCTTTTGATAAGAATCTAAGCATTTCCCACTTTGCTATTTGCTCTTTGTGAATCTTTGCTTGGTTTTCATTAATTTTTTAGTGTGGTCAATTGCTTGTTGATTATGCATTTTCTTTCTCCTGTCCTGATTATTTATTATACATTTGTATCAGAGTGATTTGATTTTAGGTTGATGTTTTTGATGATGCATAATTTGTCTGAAGAGTGAAGAGTGTCATCTATATATATTTATGAAATGGGGATTGAAACTGTGATCGGTGATATGATTTATCTTTTTTCTCAAACCATGTGATAAGTGAGTAGAAGAAAGGTTTTTGCTTTTTGGTAACTAGACTATATATGTTTGGCTTGAAAGAGCCAAATGAGCAAGTGATCTTGACGTTATTAGGATTTAGGATGCTGCGAAAGTTGATTAGTGGAAATTGTGGAATTCATGAGACATTGTTAAATGGTAGTCATCGATAGAGTTTTGGTGGAAAAAACTTGGGTTTTGTCATTTGTGTGGAATAATTAAATTTTGGTGAATGAATTGTCTGAATGTAAATCACCTGTAATTTAAAAAATTCATCCAATATAAAAATGAAACAATTGATCCGATCCGAATTTATTCGAATCGGATCGAACCAGTTCGGTCTGAAATCATCCTATTTCGGATCGAATTGATTCGATCTGAATTCATTCGAATCGGATTGAGTTTGAGAAGATATTTCAGTCCGATCGAATCAAACTACTCAGCGCATATCGGATCGGATCGAATTCAGATTCAGGTCGATCCGATCCGAATTCGATAATGCCCAGAGCTAGTGAATACTTAGGATTCTTGACTTATAAACAAAACAACTGAATAAGTTAATTGGCATGACAAATACATAAGGGATAGCTAGGTGAAATCAGACTCTAGAATCTCTATCGTATCAGTTCCTCCTCTATAATTATTTTCATATTTTATGTATTTAACTAAATCCTTATTATTTATCTTCTAAATAAAGTTAGGATTTTCAATTATAGTACTTAGTGTGAGTTTAACTCAATCCCTATGGGTTCGACACTCTTAACTCATTTTCACTTAAACTTAACACCGTACACTTGCGGTACGATATAAAATATCACAACAAACACATTGTTCATCAGTTTTAAGCAATGAGAACTCCACATGTCAGCTCATCAGCTGTACCACCTTAACCTATAGCGAGGAAGTCATCTCGCTAACTCTTTGTCACACAATGCTTGGAGCATTTGGAGGCTCATGTAGCATACCAGACACAGCACATCCAATCCATAAAGTTAATGCTCCGACTAGTGGCTCACCAGCGTTAGTGAAGAACAATTCCTTGTATTGTTGATGATGATGAGGTAGATGCATGACCCCATCACGGTAGTGTTATTCTCTACTCTTTTATCTTGTTTTACATTACATTGCGGAAAATGCCATTTTAAGGTTTGGGGGTTGTATGTTTTATTTCTTGTTCCAGCATATGCATTTCCTACATATTTTGTTTCGATTTTCTTTAAAAAAAAGAAATAAAAAAATGTATGATGATGAGATTGCTTGTCTCAGTGTGAAGTTTTAGGAAACGATAAGAGCTAGCTTTGCTTTTTATACTATACCTTGAGCAGAGTATCTAGATCAGACTCTTATGCATTAGAAAATAGCTCTGTAGCAGTTTGATACTAGGGAATTGATGAAATGACTAGTTGAAAGAATTGGTGAATGATGAATCACTGTTTTCCTGAATATATGTTTCTGTCTACATTTAATTATGTTGTGTGGTATTATATTATTTTCTTTAAAAAAATCTACCTATAACCGATAAGCGTGAAACTACCGATGGGCGACTATTAGGACCACCATAAGGAGAATTGCTACATTAAAAGGTAGGTGGGTCTAAAAATATAAAACAAAATCGCAAGAAAGTCTTTCATACATACTAAGCGCATATAGGTAGACAAAACAATCTTTTTAAATATTTAGGTTTATTAGACCTATCAAGTACCATGTTTTGAGAGGAAATCACCCGATATTTGCACACACACTTGAAGTCTAATTTAGATGGTTATTCAGTGAGATAGATTTAAGCTATAATGAGCATTTTTTTAAGGTTCCTTTAACTTTGTTATTGGACATTCTCTGATAACATTGTATTTATAAGTACTATAATGCTTTTTTTTATTTCTTTTATTTATTTATTTATTTTTACATGATTACATATGCATGTGATTGACGTTTGTGGTTATTGTCGCTGTAAGCCCTCACGAGACTATAACGCATCCACTAGGGCCACTTAGAGGTTTAAAGGCTTGTTGTATATATTAAATGCAATCGTGATCCCTACGAAAGTGGATTTGGTTAATTTAGTTTTAGTTCGCTTATTTTATTTTCTTTTGTTTGTTTTACTGGATGATTAGCAAAATATTAGGTTTTAGAGTGTGATAAACAGTGAATATATTAGTATTTACCGTCCTCTAGCTTGATATTTTATTTCTTATCTCGAGTTTTATAAGCGCTCTAATATGTTTTGGTTCGTTTTGTAGGTAAATAATATCGAGACCTAATGGAATTAACGAGGACGAAAGCGATAAAATATGGAGTAAATAGGGGAAAATAGGAATTAATATGAGCTTCTCGACACGGGAATGCGGGTCAAGACGCGCCAAAGGCTAAAAATGAGGCAGAGGTGCTAAATTGCTAACGTTATCGCATCGCGCCACTTTTCATTTGACATCATAGCACTGATCCACGTGATTCGCTATGTAACCTTGTAAGAGTCACGATGTTGAAGCAACAGTCACGTGTGTTGTGATGTGCCTATATTTTTCAAACTTTTAAAGAAATGTACTCAAGAATGAACCACAGCTCTTATATAAAGACAACACGTTCCAATCCTTATAGAGGGGTGTTTTAGGGAGTGAAAAACCCTAATTTCAAAGCTTCTAAGGTGATCTTGGAGAGAAAACAAAACACATTAAATGATCAAAACTTAGGAACTCAACAGCAAGGAGCGAATGATCAATAATATCAATAGAGTTTCTTATTCCTTTTAAATCTTTAATGCTTTGTTTATTATTGAATATATATTTTGAGTTTATGAAAATATCTAATAACTAAATCTAAATTCTAGGGTTGTGATGAACCTCAGAATTTATGAGTTTATATATTGAGTTTTCTTACATCTTGTGTGATATTTTGGCTTGTTTATTGAATCTTGATCTTAATGCTTCTTGTAGCTTGATCACCTATAGGATTGATGTAGTAAACTTAAATGAACTTAAAAAAAGATTTTAGGTATATCCTTAGATTCAATAGCATATGATCTCATCGTAAGGATTTCCTTACAGGATAGAAATATACCTATCGAGCAAGTGTAGCCATATTTGGAACTTGTTCTTAATGAATTTGAGATTAACTAATTGACATAGAAATAGAGTTGATTAGTGTATTCTTAATGTTTGGACATGACCGTTGAAATATGCTTGTGGATATCTTAGTTTTCCAGGTTAATGAGCCAAAATATTACACAAGTATAGGAAAACCAATTCATCTTTAGAATAATTTTGGGCGGATTCACACTCTGAATGTTTTCTCTTCATTGATTAATTTTGGAATCTATCATAGTTTTATTTATTTGTTGTAGTTATAATCAAACTCCAATCAACAATCATATTTCGATTTCAATTAGATACTTGTAGATAGTTAGTTTCACTAATTAGTAACGTGGGTTATAAGCCCTCGTGGGATCGATATCTTTTGTACTACTTGAGCGATACGTGCGCTTGCGTAACATGTGAAAATCGCGATCAGCGTGAGTAGGGTTTTATTTGTTAATTAATTATTCAATTTTAATCTAATTAAAATTTATTAATAAATTGGCTATACACTTGGCTAATTATCCATCATATATTACATTTAATATATTAAATAAAAAACCAACACTTAACACATGTAAATCAAATAATAAAAGTTAAATCAAGACAATAATTATTACTTTACATGTGTCATCAAATAATTTTTCAATTAATATGTATCTAATCTAATTATGTATTAAATACTAATACATATTAGAATGTCCAAAAATTACCCGGCATGTGTAAATTCATTTACCGATTAAATGATTCGAATAAACTAGCTTAATGTGAAAAAATATTATGAATAATCGTTATTATTCATAACGTGTTGCCCAAGTGATCAAAGAGTACACTTCATATTATGAGACTCTTTAAGTTCGGTTACATCCATCACGAAATCCAATTTTGTGTTCATAATTCACCCACTCATAAATTATGACGACTACAGATTATCTCACTGAATTATGCAAGTCGAGATCATCACATTTGTATAATCCCTCCGCCACAAGCTATCTATATTATACCAGAGATATAGATGGAAACGTCATATCTTTAGGGTATAATATAGTCGACCTATAAAATTATGATCTATAAATCACACTTGGAACTTACTTCCGCAGTGTACCACGATCGTGAATTTAACAGATAGCAAAACATGCAAGATATTTATGGACAAGACTAAAGATTCTATATTGATACAAAGTTGGAACCATGTTCTAATGTGTGCTTATTTATAGGCTATCCTAAGGAGATTATGGGTGGATTTTTTTATAGTCCAAAATATAACAAAGTATTTATATCGACAAACGCTACGTTTCTTGAGAAAAATTATATTAAGGAGTTCAAACCTCGAAAAAAATATTACTATATGAGTTATTTGCTGGTTTGACCAGCAAGCCATCATCAAGAATAGTTTACAGAAGCATATCACATTCTATAAATGAGCTTCAGATACAAATACAGCAGAATGATCTACCACCTAGATGCACTAGGAGGGTTGTACGAAAAGCACAAGTTGTCACATCCAACGATGATGTAGATAATCCATTGACTTATCTTAATAAATGGATAATTCTGATAAAGAGGATGTTCAAAGCCATAAACCTCGAGATAGAGTCGATGTACTCCAACACAGTCTGGGAACTTGTAGACCAACCTGATAGGGTAAAACCCATAGGTTACAAGTGGATCTATAAGAGAAAAATGAGAGCATATGGGAAGGTAAAGACGTTAAAGGCTAGACTAGTGGCCAAAGGTTATACCTAGAAAGAGGGAGTCGACTATAAGGAGATTTTTTTGCCAGTAGCCATGCTAAAATCCATCTGCACTATTCTCTCCATTTCCGCATATTATGACTATGAAATTTGACAAATGGACATCAAGACTACATTCTTAAATGGAAATCTTGATAAGTGTATCTATATGGTATAACTATAGGGTGTTCATAGCCCATGGTCAAGAGTAAAATGTTTACAAGATGTAAATGTCCATTTATGGACTCAAGTAGGCATCTCGATCTTGGAACATAAGATTTGATACTAGAATCAAATCTTTTGATTTTAAGTAGAACATCGATGAGTCTTGTGTATAAAAGCTTGTCATTGATGGTAATGTGGTTTTTCTCATTTCGTATGTCAATGATATTTTACTCATTGAGAATGATATAAAAACATTATCAGACGTGAAATCATGGCTAACTAATCAATTCTAAATGAAATATTTGGGAGAGGCCAGTTATGTTCTTTGGATCCAGATTATTCGGGATCACAAGAGATGACTGTTTGCTATGTCTCAGGCATCCTATATCAATAAGATGCTTGTGTGATTTAGGATGCAGAATTCCAAGAAAGGAAATTTGTCTTTCCAACATGGAATTCATTTGTTAAAGGAACAGTCTCCTAAGACACCTCAAGGAATTGAGGAAATGAGACATATCTCATATGCCTCAGCAGTTGGAATTCTCATATATTCTATGTTATGCACGAGACCAGACATAAATTTTACAGTGAAAGTAGTCAGTAGGTTTCACTCTAACCTAAGATTAGATCATTGGGTGGGTGTGAAATACATTCTCAAGTATCTTAAGAGAACGAGAAATTATATGCTTGAGTATTCTAATGAGGATATGATTCTCATGTGTTATACAAACTCTGAATTTCAGACAGATGACGACTCTAGGAACTGAAGGTCCAGATTAGTTTTTACCTAGGAGGTGGGGCCATTGTGTGGATGAGCATAAAGCAATCTTATTTTACAGATTCCATCATAGAGGCAGAGTATATAGCAGCTTGCGAAACTACTAAGTTAGCTGTCTAGCTCCAGAAATTCTCGGGAGATCAGGAAGTTATTCCAGATATGGATAAATCGCTCACACATTATTATGATAATAATGGTGCAATGGAGAACTCCAAAGAACCAAGAAGTCACAAAAAGGGAAAGTATATATAGAGGAAATAGTACAAAAATGAGATCTATATGTCACGAAGATTGCATCCGCAGAGAACTTGACTGATCCATTTACAAAAACCTTATCGGTTTAAGTGTTTGAAGGTCATCTAGAGGATCTAGGATTACGTGACATGTCTAATTTGTTCTAATAGAAGTGATAGATTGTTGGTATTTATACCTTAGAGCTTCATGTAATTTATAAAATGAATTGTTTGTTCAAAATAAAAGATGTATTATTTATTTATCTGGTATTTTGATTTACATATATTATAAATTGTCTAGTTTACCTTTGATTACTTATTTTACTTTAGGCTTAGTGTATGAGTGTCATACATAAAAGAATTTAAGTCTGAAGTTAGTAAACTAAAAAAGTGGGTACTTTATTTGTAGTTTATCTATAACTTCAGTCAACTATATAAATATATGGTGTACTTGATCCGGAATCGTCTATGTAGTGACATGAGAATAGATGCACCTTATATGATGTGATCATATAGAACTAGACCCAAATAGAAATGAATTTCTTATAATATTCTTTGAATAAATAAATTCATTTCAATCCACTAGATGGTCATATATGGATTGGTTTGCATCATGAGAGTACTATAAACTCTGACTTGTTAGGCTATGTTCTTTGATTTACAAAGATAAGGTTGGTGTAGAAATACCGACTAATAGGTTTTTACTTTAAGGATATGGTTTGGTGTGTATATGAGGACGTTTTACATAAATATGGAGTTCACTCCTTCTTATGAGAAGTAGAAGAACATATTCCTTAAGGGTTGATTCGGTACTTGAATGATAAGAGCCCTCAAATCTTTCTATTACGAATAGAACGATTAATAATAATAATAATAGTTATAAATAAATCATTCATTAGAGAATCAATGGTACATACGGTAAAAATAATTATAGGGTTAGAATAGATATTTTGACCCAACTCTAATTATGAGATACTCGTGAAAGGTCAGTTCATGTAATAACTATATCGATGGACACCGACGTAGTTCGGGTTATTTTATATCTACTGCAACGAGAGTGCAGCTTTATATTTTTAGTGGAATAACCTAAAGTTAATAATTCAGAATATTTAATTAAAGAGTTTAATTAATATTCCGATATTGTTGGAGCTCAGAACTGTAGGTCCATTTGGTCCCCGTGCTAGCTCGACACAATGTAGCAAATTAAATATAATTGGATAGTACAATTATAAAATCACATATATTATGATTGTTAATATGATTAATGATTGATGCCACACAAGAAACTTATATTATTTTTAATGTAAGATTTTTATTTGTTATAAATGATTATGAGATAATTATTTAATATATTAATAATTTAATATTTTGTATTTATTAAATTATATTTTATATATAATTTAATAAATTCTATTTTGGAAGTGAATCGATTTAAAATGGTGATTTTAAATTCATCATTAAGAAAATAGAAGTTACAATATTTTATTTTGTCAATTTGATTATGTCTTTATGAAGACAAAAAAGAAATTTTGTGATTTCCAATACAGGCCTTACGGCCGAAATTTTGAAGCAAAGGGGGAAGGATTTTGATTTAATTTTTGACAACCTAAACCCTAAGTATATGATCGGCGTGATCACAAACGTATAACGCAAGCACACGTATCGCTCAAGTAATATAAAAATATTGATCCTACGAGGACTTAATTTCTACTATTGTTATTAATTATTGATACTATTTATTTACAGGTATCTAAGTAAAGGGAGAAGGGAATGATTGCTTGATTGGTTGGTTATATATAGATTTGCTAAATAAATAAATAAATAAAAATATAAAAGAAAATACTAAGGAAAATAAACAAAAGACACAAACATCTAGGGTTGTGATTCCACATAATATATTCTAATGATGAAATGATTCTTTTATATATGTGTAATAAATTAGTTTGCTAACTTGGAACATGAAATATGCAAAAGCCTCTTCCGATGGTCAGATGCAAACACCCAAATAACCCGATTAATCATATTCATATGTTAACCAAGTTACCTAAATTCATTAAGTGCAATTTCCAATTATAGCTACCCCCCAATAGGTATATGTCTATCCTGGAAAGAAATCTATTAAAGGATTATCTATCTTCAAGGAAGATCGTAGGCTATTGAATCTAAGGCTGAAACCTAAAATCTTATTTCCAAGTTCATGTTAAGTTTACCACGTCAATCTTATTGGTGATCAGGCAACAAAAAATATTAAGCTTAAGATTCAATAAACAAACTAAAGAATTACCCATAATATAATTAAATCAATTATTAAGCATGTTAATATTCTGTTTCATTACTTCCCTGGAATAAAAAGAAAATGCCGGAGTTAGGAGATCCATATTTAATATTTCAAACCTAGGAATCTCAGTTATTATAATATATAAATTATTATTAGTTCTGCTTTCTCAAGAATTAATAATGTCAAACATATAAACCAGCCACATAGGCGGTAGTCTAATTTTAGTCCAATTACACTAGCCATATAGGCGGTAATCATCTATTATATAAAAACCGATACAGGCGGTAAAGTAATTTATATTTAAACCGACCATAAAGGTGGTATCATAATTTTTCATTAATTAGTCCGGTTAAATTATAATTCGTATATTATAATTAATTAAGATTGACCTAGTGAATCCTTTAAATATTCCACCCTTCCCCCAGCGGAAAGTTAACTACAAAACATAAAAAGAAATATAAACAAAATAAACTATTACTATTACTAAAAATAAAAAATACATAAATAAAATAATGAAAATAAATACAAACAAGATGCAATCCTTAAATTCCTTATAGAAACCTATGGAAAGCGTGAAGAAAATGAAATGAAATCAAGCTGAATTTATAGGCAAAGTTTCTTCCTGCGCGTCGCAACGCGCAAAGGTGTACGTGTCGAGACACCTTATGTTGCAACGCGACATACACGATTTGCTTCTGGAGGTGACATGTGGTATGCAGTAAATTTTGGTCCACTGAGATGTTGACATATGGCAAGAGGTGATTCGTGGATGGTGACGTCGCTGACACATGGCAAGTTGACTTGGCATGCGGCTGATGTGGCTGACACGTGTCGGACACATGGCTGACACATGGTACGTGGTTGATGGGGTCCAATCAGATAATGACACGTGGCACAATGTATTTTAGCGGATTTGCTGTGATTTTTACACGTGACAGGTGCATATTAGTAAGTGCGCATGATAGTAGACTTCTTTGATTTTGAGACGTGTCTGATGCATTTTAGCAATACCCGATGCATGTTAGCAGTCACGATGAAAAGTTACTGCGCGTCATGATTCCCAAATTACTATTTTGCCTTTTTTTGTCCATTTTTCACTATTTTGACCCTAATTTGATTCCATTGCTTCCCAAACTTTATTTATCTGCAAAACACATCAAAAAAATCATAAAACTC
Source organism: Zanthoxylum bungeanum (assembly GCA_019454045.1). Classification (NCBI taxonomy): domain Eukaryota; kingdom Viridiplantae; phylum Streptophyta; class Magnoliopsida; order Sapindales; family Rutaceae; genus Zanthoxylum; species Zanthoxylum bungeanum. Next base: position 81,301 of record SKCR01037256.1, read on the forward strand.
AATAAACTAAATAAAATATTAGGTTAAATGACCGGTAAAGTGTGATATTTTTTTCGCTCATCACACTCTTAAACCTAATATTTTACAAGTCCTCGAGCAAAACAAACAAAATAAAATACAATAAATAACTTTAAAATAAAATTTAAACTAAGCCAATTTTGTAGGGATCATGGTTTCATTTAGCATATGCAACAAGCCTTTAGACCTCTAGTGGATGAGTTGTAGTCTCGTGAGGGCTTACAGCGACGATACCCATAAACATCAAACTAATGCACACAAAAGCAAAAAGACAAGAGAAAAGAAAATAAAATAGAAAAAATAATAGTTATATAAACAATGTCCTCTGAGAATGTCTAGCATCAAAGTTAGAGGAACCTTCATGATTCATACTTCAACTAAAATACTTTCCTTTGAACAATATATCTAAATCAGACTCTAAGTGTGTGTGTGTGTGTGAATAATTCTGCAAACAGCTATCGAAATCAGACTCTAAGTTATCAACCAGGTGATTTCGTCTCAATTCCAATAACTAATGGGTTAAACCAACCTGAGTATCTAGGATTGTTCTGTCTACTACAATATGTGCAAGTGAGGCATGTGATTTTTTTTTATATATTCAACATCCTCAATCCATGTAGCGAGCTTTAGGTTAGTGACTCCCAAACCAGTTGGCTTTAGGGCACTAGGCGTTAAAACACCCCTACAGGCTTAATTACTCGGATCTCAGATGTTTTATTAAACTAACTCAAGCTTTCTTATTTGACGCAAACAATCTCTGTTTACTAAGGCAAGACGCCCGGTTACTAAGTACTAACTTGGTTAGTTTACTTTTTTTATATACCTTACATTATAAATAACTGTAGACAAAAACAGATATTCAGGCAAACGGTCATTCATCAGCCACCGATTATTTCAACTAGTCAATTTTTCAATTCCTTATTATCTAACTACTATAGAATTATTTTTAGTGTATACAAGTCTGACCTAGATATGAGGCTCAAAATTAAGATAAAAGTGAAATTAGCATTTATCTTTTCCTAAAACTTTTTAACTAAGATAAATAATCAAATCATTAGACTTTTTTTTTGAAATAAAACATGCAATAATTAAAACACGAAAATATGCAAAATGACCACACAACATACAGAGAATAAAAACATAAAGGAAAGAAAAACTTTGACGGAGAAAACATTAAACATAAACAACCCACACCCTCAAACCTAACCTAGCATTGTCCCTAATGCGTAGCAAAGTAAAAAAAAAAAATGAACCATGTTACAGTGAGTTTTCAGTCCTCAGCTTCCTCATCCTCATTGCTGTTGTCGCCTAGATATGGTGGAATTTGGTCATCACTCAATCCCTGATGACGTTCCAATTGCTGAAGTAGTTGAGCTATGTAATCGATCCGAGATACCAACCGCTATACTCATTGTGTTATGGAGCGAGATCGCAATGGTCTTTGCATTGGTCGAGATTATTGTAGTGGTACAGGTGCTGATGAGGATGATCCGGCATGAGCATATCTCTATGCTCAGAGTTGTTGGATAATATGAGCAGCTAATGTAGTGGTGGGCTGCATCATCTCTTCACTTGAGTCCATAGGTACCCTGACCCGTGTGCATAAGGATGTAATTAAACTGCAGTATAGAAGGCTAGTCTTTTGTTGAACGGGCAGCCAAAACTATGTTGGCTGATATCAGCCCACCAATATCTATAGAAAATATGTACAACAAATAATATAACATGATCATTCGTTCGTTAGTGACATTTGTAATATGGGTCCCTAGCAGCAGTGTTCGGGTAAGAAAATGAAACAAAACCCTAGCATCAGACTTAAGATACCTAGAGCTCATATTCAAGTATTCCCTGCTGCTATTCATTTCCCATACAACATTGGGGATGTAAAGTGTCTCAGTGAGATTAGTCATGTCTATATTATCCTTAGTTGCTGAATATTCATCAGCCTTCATATCGGGCACATGAAACCTATTGATAGAGGAACTATCGAACATCACCTGTTAAGCTCGTACTATCACCTGATATACCTGATGCTCATAAGCATTGGCGTAGAACTCACGCGTTAATGGTACCCAGGTAGGGTGAGGCTACTGAAAAAGCTTATGCCAGTGTCTAATAGTGATAACTCTATCAATCTCAGGGAATTGTCCGGGGTTAAACTCAAAACCCCTCTTCATTATCAAAAATTTTTGTCCCATTCCCTTCTCATATCACCACTTAGTGGCTACCGATACAAACTTTGTTGCATCGAAACTCAGTTTGACTGTCACTGAGGTTCTTGTTCTTTTAGGGGCCTTTAAATTTTTACAATAAATTTGACAGAACCTCCCATAAATTATCAAGGTTAACCAAAATTTACCTAAACTAACACTTCAAAATTCACCACCTTCAAAACTTCGCCCCCAAATTTCTACGAAATTAACCAAGTCCACAAGCCACAAATATATAAACGCACTGTTTTCACCCTTTTTTATATTTTATTTTTGGAAATAATAAAAACTTATAAAAAATTAAAGATCAATGAAAGATTTTACCCATATCGTGATGATGAGTTTTAGATCCAAGTGATTCACGGACTTATAAAGGTTTGGTGCGTGATTTGGTGAGATTTAGGTATTTGGTTAGAGAGAAAAAGAAAAAGAAAGTGAGAGAAATCGAGGGAAAATGAGTGAAATGAAAGGGAAATTGAGGATTTGGAGTTTAATGTTTTTGATTGAGTGATTTGGTGAAGAAATTGGTTTTGAGTGAAGAAAACTAAAGAAGAACGAAAGAGAAACAAGAGGATGAAGATGTGGAAATGAAATGAAGATGCGGCGGCCACTGTTTTGTGGCCTGATATAGCGTTCGCTTCGCGACGCATAGTTTATTCCTGAGTCACGACGCGACACCCTAAAGGTGAGGGTTCCGTGTTTAGGTCAATGTGTCGCGACACATAGGGTTTTACGTGTCGCGAGGTGAGATTTTTTTCCGATAAAATTGTGTCTTTCGATAAATAAATCCACTGGACGCGTATCAAGAATTGACTCCCTACTCCGCTGTCTCTACTGGATTAAATTTTTATTCTCACGATTTTGTCAAATTTTATTCCATGAAAATCTGGTTTTCACTGGTTTGTTTTGCCTTGTAACATCATCAATCCGGGAAATGTTACCAGCAGGGGATAGCCGCACTAAGCCCATTAGCCTCTGACTTCCCGACTGTATTCTAAACCATTCAAAATGCAATGCCATGCATGGGGACCACAACCCAACTCAACAATACTTTAAATTCTTAAAACTGAATATTCAAAAGTACTTTTCTTTACAAGACTCTATCTGACACTTATTACAACTTAAACATCACAAATGCATATATGCAACTTTTCTTAACTCTGACCAGACTCTCATACTATATGACTCAATGTTGTGGACACCATCCCTGGTGACTGCATCGGTATCCATCCTCCCGAGCTTATCCTCTTGGAATTACTGCAAAACAAATACTGGGAGTGGGGGGTTAGATCGAAGTACGATCTAAGTGAGTGGACAAAAACTGAAAACTATTATAAAATCTTTTAACTTCAAAACCATATTTTCAAAAATATCTTTATATGAAAACTTTGTTTCTAAAAATAATTAGTTAAAAATCTGGATTCTGAAATTTTTGTACTGAAGCTTTGGAAAACTGTATACCGATAATCTGAAAACTGAATTTTTTTTCTGAAATCTGTATCTTTGTCTGAAAACCTGGATGTATGAGGGTGTTACGTATCGATGTCCCCCCATACGCCTAACTAGAGCCAGCAATGCAAATCCATGACTTTGGAGCGTTACGTATCGTCGTCCCCCAAAACATGCCACTACTGTCTCAGAAACTGGTGGTCTTGGGGCGTTACGTATCGCCATCCCCCAAGCCACAAAATGGAGTTGGGGGTGTGAATCTGTGCTACCACCCAAGCTCAAAAACCAGGATTTCGGGGATCTGTCAACCCTAGTCCTGCTCGAGGATCTAACAGCGTCCCCTCAATCCTCCACATGTGCACATGTCTCTGTATCCATCAATTCCAACTGTATCTCTATAATAATTACATACTGGGGTGAGGTTTTACCTCATGCCCCGAAAACATGAAAACCATAGTTTAAATCTTAAAACTGTAAACATTGTTTTCTGAAAATCATTTTCTTTCTCAAAGCGTGACTATATATAGCAATAACTGAAACCAAAAGCTTCTAACGCCCTAAAGCGTAAAATGTAAGTCTGATATCAAAACAAAATAAAACCAATTTGAGTAAAAAGGTCCACTCACAGTGTTTGAGCCTAGCTGGCATCGGATCCTTGATCAAAGAAAAATGTGATTCCTGAGGATAATATATAATCAGAACTTAATTAGAATGAATCGTAGTAAGATAATCTCGATACTCTTGGTACTTAAAGATTCATCCAAACTATATACACAAGGTTTATGACAGTTATGATTTGGTACAGGATATGTGTTCAGACTGATACGAGACCCTAAGGTTGGTCTCTAACACACTAGGGTGGAACTAGGGGTTTAAAACTGGTTTGGTGAAGTTCTGGTCTCACGTCACATCCTTAAGGGAAAAATTCTATTTCTGGTCATCGCGTCGCGACATAGGTCTCATGTGTGTCGCTGCGTGCTAACGCTGAATTTCTTTCTTTTTCTTGCCTTGTCGGCGTCGCGACGTGCAGGTGTTTCACAGGAGCAGAATCTGCTTTCACCGAATCATCGTCCATCAAACTCAATCCCACACAATCTTAAACATTCTCATACCAAAATCATTACTCCAAACATCATATAACATACAATACTACATATTTCATTTTATTAATTCATCAATCCCCAAATTTAATCCATTCAAATTCCTCATAAAAGATGTAAACCTCAAAATTTAATAACTCTAATCCATAAGTTTAATCTCATAATTTTATCTTATTTATCATCATAACTCAATCATTTACACTTAGTTATCATCCAACACATCTATCCTACCATCATATTTTATATAAATTAAAATCAAATTTATGGGTCAAAGCTTTTTACCTTACTTTTTGAATCTTCTTCTTCACCCCCTCCATGGTTACATCTATCTTTCTTCTTTGGTTCTTTTTTTCTTTCTTCTTCTTGCATTTCTTATTCCTCTTCTTTTTCTTCATTTTCTTCCTTTCTCATTCTCTTTCTTCTTTCCCACTTCTTCTTTCACGGCTTCCTTCTTTCTCTTTTCTATTTTGCTTCTCATTTCTTTTTAGTATAGATGAATAGTAGTCCCTTTATATAGTGGGACTTAATTGAGACAAAGAATAATTTAGAAGTCTCTAGAGAAATGGAGAAATTTTAAGGTTTTATCACTTGGGTCCGAAATTATTATTCATATGAATTTTGACTTGTATTTTTAACTCGGTTCTGTTCCGAATTTGGAAAAATAATTACACGGAAGTTATAGGTCTGGGTCTAAGCTTTCCAATGATATAAAATCCGTAAATATCGGAGATCGTATGAAAAATTTATACTTCATATACTATGGACAGTTCAAAAGAAACTTGATACAGTTCCGTCCCGAGACTTCGAGAAATTTACCTATAATCTCCAAAGTTATTTCTTAAGCATAAATGAGTCCCATCCTAATTTATTTCACATTCCTTCGTCTCGTACGTAACGGTATCACTGTAGGCAGTAGTAAGAACTACTGGTCGTTACATGCCTAAATACTCCGTCTATATTTTTCCCTGTAAAAATAACACACAAAATTAAAATCTCTACAACATGTATACATAAAATACAAAAATTTTAAATTTAAATAAAAATAAAATTTTTCCATAGGTTGCCTCCCTACTAACGATAAATCTTTCATCTTCAGCCAGATGTGTCTGAAGTTCATTTGTAAAGGAGGCTTCAGTGTGGTTTTGAACATCCGAGAGAGGACAATCCAGTGTGTGTTGCTTTTGAAAGGTCTCTTACAACGGTGAGGTGGCAAAAAGAATTTTGGTCGACTCGATACTTGTGCCACCTTCTTAAACTTTATCACTCCAGTGGTTCTTGAAAAGTAGGAAAGAAAATCAGAAGGTCTCGTATGGTGCTTGACTTGGAATGAGAGTTCCATTTTGTCAAGCTTCTGCGTGTTATCTTTGATTTGTACTCCCCAAAACAGTGATGTTTCTCGTGAATGTTTGAGATCTTCAAAATGGTCAGATATTTACTCTTGCATTTTCTCTTTATCTTCCTCCATATTTTCTTCACATATGTATTTTAAAATTTCTACATTCAGTTTTTCATCTGTCATCTGTGAAATACATGCTCCATAAGTGTCAACCTGGGGATGTAAAGATATGTCTGATTTTAGGTCTTCATCCTCTATGGTTGATATGACTGGCTAAGGTAGCTCTTCTTCAAACATTTGTGCAATGCAAGCTCCAAGATCTTTATTTTGAGGATACAGAATTTCATGCTCAATTTTTGATGCAGTTGGTGCAAACAACTCTGCTTCTTGATCCTCGTCAGAGTTTGAATAATAAAAATCAAATTGAGACTTTGTTGGTTTGAGCTCTTGATTTGATACCTCTGATTCTTGATAAAGATTAGCCTTTTCCTCTGTTAAGGTGTCATCATGAAATGCTTGGACTCAAAGGCTTTGTAGTTTCATCTAAAAGTATTTCATGAGGTATGTAGCTCTGATTTTCTATTAATTATCTCATTTGATTAGTCAGTATCCGAATGGATGTTGTTTGACTCTGAAAACTTTCGAATTGATTCTGAAATGTTTCAAGTATTGTATCCATTCTTTCATCTTGTTTCTTGATCCAATCTATGAGCATGTTAATCACATGATATTCTTCTGATGGTTCTGGTTTTCGATGAGATCGTATGTGGATGGTAGATAAGATGGAAAATGTGATTCAGTGAAATATGCTGGTTTTTCGTACCTTGAATGATTTTGATAATTCTTCCATCCTGAATTGTAGTAGTGATTTATGCTCGGGTGGTGACCATCACATATCTCATATCTCCCAATTGCGTTCTGTTGAGCAAATATTGTGTTGAATGGCTCTGACATCTAATGATAGTTGTTAGGATGGACAACAAGCCTCAGAAAATCAGACTATTACTCCCTGATTTGGGATGTATCTTCTCCTCATAAAACTCGTAATTTCTTTATCACCCAACTAAGATCCATGTCAACCACCTGAATAATAAAAAGAAAGAAATAAAAATTACAGATATAAATAAATAAAATTAGATAACTTGAAAATTAATAACTAATGAAAAATAAGTCCCCGGCAACGGCGCTGAAAAATTGATCGGCGTGATCACACACGTATAACGCAAACGCACGTATCGCTCAAGTAGTAAAAAAAATATCGATCCCACGAGGACTTAATTTCTACTGTTGTTATTAATTATTGATACTATTTATTTACAAGTATCTAATTAAAGGGAGAAAGGAATGATTGCTTGATTGGTTGGTTGTATGTGGATTTACTAAATAAATAAATAAAATTACAAATGAAAATACTAAGGAAAATAAACAAAAGACACAAACATATAAGGTTGCGATTCCACATAATATATTCTAATGATGAATTGATTCTTTTATATATGTGTAATAAATTAGTTTGCTAACCTGAAACACGAAAATATGCAAAAGCCTCTTCCGATGGTCAGATGCAAACACATAAATAACTCAATTAATCATATTCATATGTTAATCAAGTTACCTGAATTAATTAAGTGCAAGTTCCAATTATGGCTTCCCCCGCCCGATAAGTATATGTCTATCCGGGAAGGAAATCTATTAAAGGATTATCTATCCTCAAGGAATATCGTGGGCTATTGAATCTAAGGCTGAAACCTAAAAAATCTCTTCCAAGTTCATTTTAAGTTTACCACATCAATCTTATTGGTGATCAGGCAACATGAAGCATTAAGTTTAAGATTCAATAAACAAACTAAAGAATTACCCATAATATAATTAAATCAATTATTAAGTATGTTAATATTGTGTTCACCACTTCGCTAGAATAAAAAATAATACTGGGTTTAGAGGATCCACATTTAATATTTCAAACCTAGGAATCACTTATTCTAATATATAAATTATTATTAGTTTGTTTTCTCAGGAATTAATAATGTCAAACATATAAACCAACCATATAAGCGGTAGTCTAATTTTAGTCCAATTACATCAGCCATATTGACGGTAATCATCTATTACATAAAGACCGACCATATAGGCGGTAAAGTAATTTATATTTAAACCGACCATAGAGGCGGTATCATAGTTTTTCATTAATTAGCCCGGTTATATTATAATTTATATATTATAATTAAGTGAGATTGACCTAGTTATTCGTATTAATGTTTCACCCTTCCCCCAGTGAAAATTTAACTAAAAAACATAAAAGAAATATAAAGAAAATAAACTATTACTAATACTGAAAATTAAAATACATAATTAAAATAATGAAAATAAATACAAACAAGATGCAATTCTTTAATTCCTTATATAGACCTAAGGAAAGCGTGAAGAAAATGAAATAAAATCAAGTTGAATTTGTAGGTAAAGTATCTTCCTACGCGTCACGATGCGCGAAGGTCTACGCATAGCAATACCTGATATGGAAATACGGCAGACACGATTGGCTTCTGGAGGTGACACATGGCACGTGGAAAATTTTGGTCCACTGAGATGTTGACATGTGACAGAAGGTGCTTCGCGGATGGTGACGTGGCTGACATGTTGCAAGTTGACTTGGCATGCGGCTAATGTGGCTGACACGTGTCGGACACATGGATGACACGTGGCTAACATGTGGCGCGCGGTTGATGCGGTTAAATCAGATGATGACACATGGCATGGCATATTTTAGCAGATTTTTTGTGATGTTGACATGTGGCAGGCGCATGTTAGCGGTTGCGACGCAGAGGTGTTGCGCGTCGCGACATCCAAATTACTATTTTGCCTTTTTTGTCCATTTTTTACTATTTTGACCCTGATTTGATTTCATTGCTTCCCAAACTTTATTTATCTACAAAACAACACAAAACACATCAAAACATTCATAAAACTCGATATACTAAATAAAATATTAGGTCAAATGAGGGGTAAAATGTGATATATTTTCCTCTCATCAGTATAAAAGGAAAATGTGATTTTATTTAGAACCGTAATCACATTTTCCTAACCCTAGCCATCGTTGTTCTTAGTTTTTTTCTCTCAAGAGTTGAAAGAAAAAGAAAGAGAACAAAAAGAAAAATTGGTGTGTGAAAATTTTATCTTTAAAGTGTTTAGGGATTTAGTTTGTGAGAACATAGTCCACTCTATCCTTTGTTGGTTGCGAGTCAAAACACAGGAGATCCTTTGGAAACGAAACATAAATCACCTTCTTCTTCTTTTTACATCACTCATTAGTGAGTAGAAAAAATACCCATTGCCACCACTTGTATATTTTTTTGGGCAGTGACTTGGTTGTGGTTTATAACAGTATTTTTAAGGACACTAAGGCTGTATTTTTGGTGTTCTTTTGAGTGATTGTTAGTTGAAAAATCATGCATGAACTCTTATTCACATTCACGTAAATCATGGGCTATTTGGATGTCGCGTCTAAGGTTGCAACTTGCTGTCGTGTTGAGGCTGTTTCGGGGGCTGATTTTATTTTGATCGAGTCAACAAAAATCATTTAAAACAATGGCATAAGAGGTTGTTCATATTCGACCAACAAAGAGGGAGAGTAGAAAAAAATTCTAGATTGATCCCAGTGCCTAAAAATCTTACGCCGCATGGGAAATCGGTTCCTACATCTTGCACATGTTTGTGATATGTTAAAACTATGGAACTACGGAAGCGAGTTCTAAGTGTTATAAAGAGATTGTAAATTTATAAGTCGACTGTATTATACCCCAAGGATTTGAAGCTCTCATTTATATCTCTTGTATAATATAGATAGCCTGTGACAGAGGGATTATACTTATGCATTAACCTCGACTTGAATATCTTAGCAAGATTTTCTGTGGTTTTCACAATTTAAGAGTGGGTGAATTACGGAGACGAAATTGGATTCCGTAATGAATAAACCTGAACTTATATACTCCCACAATATGAAATGTACTCATTGAGCACTTGGACAACACGTTATGAATAATACAGATTATTCATAATATTTTATTGGATTAAATAAGTTAATTCGAATTATTTAACGGCTAACGAAAATACAGATATAGGGGCAATTCGATCATTTCCTAATTAATATGTATTTGTATTTAAAATATATTTAATTAAATAAACATTAATTAATTATCAAATATGATATTTTGATCCTTGTCATTAATATATGTATTATTTTTTTTAATGTACATAATAATACATATATTTATATATTTATATTAATTAATTATTTAAGTTATTTAATTTTTAAATAAATTAAATAATTAAAAATAAAATATCTAATTTTATCATTTTCTAGGGAAATGGCTTGATGTGATTGATTACACTTGGCTTTGATAAAATAAGTTATTATCAAATTGAACTTTGCTTCCTTTAATTAAATTTGCAACCAAAATTGACTATTTTGGTTAGCCAATTTTCGGCCAAGCATGAATGAAATATAAGTGAAATTTGTTTCATTTGTTTGAGAAATGTTCATGTCTCCAAGAACATAAAAGAAAGAGAGTTGGGAGAAAACAAAATAGTGTTGGAGTAAATCCTTGGATAAAGTTTCATGGAAAATCATTATCGTAAAAGTTTCGAGGTGTTTTCTAAATTAATTATGTCGTTATTTGATATCGAATAAAATATTTAGGTAAATTATGAATGAAATATTCATATTAGATATTGAATTATTAATTTGTTAAGTTTAAAAATTTTAAAGTTATAATTTTGTTTGAACTACGCTTCCGTTACGTGTAACCCCAACGCTTTGCTAGCATGCGACCACTTGTCGATCTCTCTCTTTTCTCTTCAACCAGATCAAGATGATGTTTGAGGAGGTCTTCATTCCATTCTTCTGTAAAGCACTGGACCGGATGAGTCGTTATCTGAATCTTTGCTAGGATTATTGCCTCACATATGTAGGCCAAGGAAAATGGGGTTTCACTCGTAGAATCTTTAAAAGTTATCTGGTGTGCCATAGGACTTCTGATAGTTCTTCAACCCATAGGCCTTTGTACGACCCGAGCCTCGCCTTCAAGGTTTAATTGATTGTTTTGTTTGCCACTCCAATCTATACATTGGACTTCAGATAGGCAGGTGATGCAAACCTCAAGGCAGTCTGGAGGTCTTCACAAAGCTTATAGAAGCCCGCACTAGCGAATTGTTTTCTATTGTCTATAATAATGGCTGGGGAAATCCCAAACCGACGGACGATATTCCTCTTTACAAAATCTGAACAAGCACCATAGCAGGTTAAAATCATTAAAATAAATAAAACGTAGTACGAGCACCATGAAAGAAAAAGATCATATCATATCGTAAATGAAATCAAATATATCTAAATCATAAGAAGTTTTACTAAAATCAACTTCTTCAAAAAAAAATCATATCATATCATAAATGAGATCAAATATATATATTTAAAGTTGTTAGCATGTATTTTGGAGGATATCATGATGGTATTAGCATGGATTGAAGCCTTTATGTGTAAATGCCCAATTTTCCTCAACAATATGGGTTGGTAAAAAATTATATTATGGGTAAGGTCTGATTTTCTTTGTTCTTGATGATCATGTATTTTGATTTATCCTTAGAATGAAGCCTTAATATAAGTTATATATTTGATGTTGAAAATATTCAAGTTATATCTCTCTTGTGTTTGTCAAATCCTTCAAGCATGTGTTAAGAAGCAATTTTGTTATAATGATAAGATATGATGGTAGGTCATATGTTTGGAGATGTTATAGCTTGGGTTATTTTGAATAATGATGAAACCTTCAAATGTACCTTCTTGGTTTATATGGCCAAATTTACACTTGTATGGAGAGATTATATTTTGTTTATTTTGATGATGAGTTGAGTTTTAAATAATACTTTAATATGAGTAAAGTTGAAAGAAATTGACCTCGTCTGAATTTAATATTAGTGTTGGGGCTGTTGTTTTTGGTATGTTATGATGAAAACGATGATGAATTAAGTTTAAATTGAAATATTGACTTGATTATAGTTTGTTCTAAAAGAAACTTTTGATTAAAAAATTAAGGTTATGTCCGAATATAGAGCTCACTTAGAGAAAGCACTATGTGGAGTTTTATTGATGATTTGTAAAGATTCATGCTTGAAAACATGTTATGATTTGAGTTGTGCTTAATTATCAGTTATAAACTTTCTTGTACGGAGGAACCTATGGATTATGTTTGAAGATGTAAGATTTTTTGTGTAAGGTGAGTTTTAATTTGAGTGTATGATGATAATGATATTGCAAGAAATGAAGTTGTGTTTTATGTAGACTTGGAAAACTTGATAATAGGCTTATGTAGGAGGTTTGAATATGACTTGTTGGTATGCTTATGTAAAGTACTAAATAATTATTTTTATATAGAATGATATTATATAGAGGTGAATGCATGAAGCCTATTAGTAAGACTTAGTCTAATGGCATGATAAGTAAAGTTTATTGATAAGCATGGGATAAAGTGAATGAGTATATGTGATGCATTTTACTCTTAACGATTATGACATGTTCGTAAAGTTGAGAATTTGGAAGCTTGCATAAGTTATGTAATTTGGATTATGTGTAATTTGAAGTTTTAATGTACAAGGAGGTATGCGTGTAAGTTGTTTTGATTCACTCCAGGTCCATCTCATGAACCCATGTTTCCTGAAGTAAAAAAGAACAATATGAGTTAAAGGTGTTCTATAAATAACTGTAAATATGTATATATTTTCATAAGTATTGTATTTAAAGTTTCAATCTTGTTTGTTTGTAGTGTGTGGTTACTTACTGGGTTTCTATAACTCATGCCACCACCGTTAGTTTTGCAGGTTGGAAACCTAATCAGTTTTCACTTTGGCTCAGATATCTTGCTCGGAACGATGGATTACTCAAGTTGTAGTCACCCTCACAAGTGTCATGGGAAGTGTTTTATAGGTCTAGGATTTGTGATCAATATCATATTGTGTCGAGCCGAGAATGCTGTTTGTATATTATATTAAGTAAATTTTTTGATTGATTATAATGTTGTGGGCACAGAACCCTTGAGTGTTGATAGATTATTTGGGCATGGAACCTTTAGGTGATGATTTTGATGTGTTAGTGTGGACCTGAGATCCATTTTGATATATGATATTTATTCCAGGTTTGTTTAGATGCTGGACTGAGATCCAAGTTGTCTAGTTTTAGGATATATAATGTTAGATTTTTGTAAATTTAGAGGCTTATGGAGATAGGTCAGTTCTATCTCTTGCCGGTAGTATCCTACCTCTGACAGGGTATTACCGAAACGCAATTAGAATATAGATTTTACAGAATTCCCAAAGCACTAAAATCAAGTCCGATTTCAACAATTTTAGTTTCGCTTCTCTTAAAACATCATATACTACAAATCCATAACAACAAAATAACTTTCTGATCCAAAACCCGAAAGTTCGGAAACGTTACAAACGGATTCAGACCCTTTTAGATCTTCTTATTTTATTCAAAAACCTTTAGAATCCTCATAATATGTCATTCTAGGTCCACTTCATTTAAATCCTCGAATTCGTGTTTATGAGAATCTTTCGATTTTTTTTAAAACACTACAGAATGATCATGGATCCTCCGAAACTTTCCAAAACCATATAAACATTATCATATCACCATAATTAACTCATATCTATCATCGCATTCATCAACGCACAGACGAGCGCAAAATCTGATTTTACCACAAACTCGCAAATCCTACCAAATCGGTCCAATTCATTCTGATTTCACCCAGATTCTACCAAAAATAAAAATTCAATACATTCTAGCTTATTCAATACAATACAAGTCAACACATTACTCTACGACACTCGAAACATCTGAATACAAATTAACGTCATTAAAATTATGAATTTTTTATTGGGATGTCATACAAAAATTTCGAATATACCGGCGGACACCCAATACTCCCATGAACACATAAGAATCGATGGATTTTTTTTCTCTTATTTTGCGTGAAACCAAGCACCCATTGAAAAAATCGACTGCACAGTCTTATAGTACTCTTTGAGGGCTTCGATTTGGTAGGTGGCTTGACACGTAGGTTGAAACCAAAGGCCGAGATCGAGATGAATTACGCATAAACGTATTCCTTAATTTTTCACCATTTTCTGGCATTCTTTGGTATACAACTAGCCATCGTTAGACAAAGGACAGTCTAGCGCACCTGTCGGTGCTAGCCCATCGGTCGGCGGTGGCTGGATTGTGGCTGACATGGTCACCATTTCCAAAGGTACGTGAAGAGGGTGAATGGGTTGCACAGACAGTTGTGAAGTTTTTATCCTTTTGCAATTTTGAAAAACTTTTGGTATTTTAAGAAAACTTTTGTGAAATTAAAAATAGGGTCGTAACACTATACTCATTCGGTAATTTATATTTTTGAGACTCTTATGTTGTAAATTGCAAAAAGTGTTGAACATGAAAGTTGTTCATCTTCAAAAAATATTTAATACTTTTCAAAAATCAGCTCAATTGAGTTCTTTTTCTATTTTTATAATTGAAACAACGAAATTACTCATATAAAACTATCCAGAAATAAGCACAGCTGATCCTTTCGAGTTACGTGATTCCCAATGCGAATAAATCTCAGTTTAAAACATTCCCACTATTTTATTTTTTTTTACTTAAACTCTTATTCTCCAACATCATCTCATTCTAAGACCTAAACTTCAATCCGAAAACCTTCTATATATGTTCTCGAAATTCGGGGTATTACATTCGCCCCTCGTTATAAAAATTTCATCATCTAAATTTTCATATCCTTATATCTGATCAATTTGAGCTAAATGCAAATATCGAAACCATCTTATCCATGTCCAAGAGTTATTTTACTCTATATGTCATCATAACTCACACATTCTGCATCGTAACATACCCTATCACATCATATCAAATTCAAGTCAAAACATAACGGATAAAATAAGTCAATTCATATCAAATCAAATCGATAATTCATCAAAATAAAATCAGAACTCGTTCATCAGAAGGATTTCGATCATGCCAAACATAATCCTATCAGAACTCATACATCCAAGAGGTTTCATACATATCCGATCATAATCGAATCAAACCATATCAAATTAGAGCATGTCAATTCAAATCACGTCAAGTCATATGAAATCATTCTATTCATAACAAACTCATTCAAATTATATCAAATAAAATTGCATCAAACCATATCACATCAAATCAGATACAATTCATTTCATCCTTATCGAATCCAAGCCATGTCGGATCACGTCAGATCATACATGTTAAATACATCTTACTCATATAAAAACTAAATCGTAACGTATCATATCGTATACAAAAGAAATCAAATCAGATTGTAAATATAAGACCTAGATGGTCTATTCATAACAAACTACATACTCAGACGATCGAACACATTGTAGTTGCAGTCACTGACATCTACACATTTGCTCTGATACCACTTATATAAAATCCTACTATAGGCTAGATGTTACTATTAAGAGACAAGAGTAACTCGTCTCTTTAAGCCTTAAAATTAATGAAAATTGATATGACGCACCCTAAAATTTGACAACCTGAAATATAGTATAGCACCAAAGAGAACCTGCAAAAGACATCACCTATGCAAAAGGACCTCCGCCCCAAATTCAAATAAATTAATCACATCATCAATCTGTGCCCAAATCACAGCATATAAACCTATACATTTAATTATATACATATAACTACATGCATTTCACGATACAAAACTTATACAAAAGCAAATTGATTTCTAAATTATGTGACTCTTCCCAAGTCTTTATAGTAGGTGACTGCAACTTGGGTGATCCCTCATCTCTAGTATAGGCATCCAAAACTTGATGGCTAATCGATCTTGTTACCAACCTGCAAACTAGCAAACTGTTGTGGTGTAAGTTATAAAACTCAGTAAGTAACCACACACGTACTATAAAAGTAAAAATAATTTGAAAATAATATATATATATATATATAAAAATAATATTTATGTGTATATAGTTATCTATCAGAAAGCCTTTAAACTTCATTCTATTCTTTACGCTTTCTAAATACAAAGTTTTCCAAAAATACTTACAAAAATTGATCCAAAAACTGAGTTCATAAGGTATAATAAATACAAAATCGAAACTTTATTGAAACGATAATATCCAAATTGCTTTCATTCTGAAATTTAATTTTCTTATCAAATACCCGAAAATGAAACATATTTGAAATATCATCAAATCAGAAACTTTAAAACTTACTTTAATAACAGGTCGAGCATAAATAAATCTTTTATACGACTAACCTTTCAAATGATCCAAAACCAAATCACATTTACATACTCATAAGCTTACCATGTACAGGCTTCCAAATTTTATTCTTAACAAACGCATCATAACGGATAAAAACAACCAAATAAATATATATCAATATATGTATATATATATGTCAACAACGAACGAGAGAACAACCCAAGCATACTTGCACAAACCTTACACCGATACGATCAAACAAAACTCGTACGAGACTATTTATCTATTTTAGAATAGGCATGAGATGAATTATTTATGAACGATAACCCACCCAGAACTATTAGGTCATGGTTTGAATCGCCAACCAAACTAATTACAAACATATAACCAATACTAATGTCACAAAGGCAATCTTATCCATTAATATGCCAAAAAAAAAAAAATCTAATGCGTATTCTATGCAG
Source organism: Zanthoxylum bungeanum (assembly GCA_019454045.1). Taxonomy (NCBI): domain Eukaryota; kingdom Viridiplantae; phylum Streptophyta; class Magnoliopsida; order Sapindales; family Rutaceae; genus Zanthoxylum; species Zanthoxylum bungeanum. The sequence goes on from SKCR01037256.1 coordinate 98,171, forward strand.
TCAATCACATTCATTATCAGAAACAGAAGATATAATATGCATTATTTATAGGCAATCACATTCCTTATCAGAAACGGAAGATGTAATATGCATTCTTTATAGGCAATCACATTCATTATCAAAAATGGAAGCATTTGAATACAACCTAACTTCACTAAAATGGTGAGATTTTATCATGATGTCTTTCTGAAATTCTAAGGGTACTGGCGGACTCCCAACGCTCCCAAAAATACATATGAATCGATCGAATTCAAATCGAAACTACTTTGCAAATGGGTCACACTATTCACTAAAGGTTCAAAACTCGTTTTACTTTAAACCGGGCACCCATTGTAAAAATCAACTCCACGACCTTGTAGTACTCTCCTAGGCGGCTCTGATTTGACGTATGGCTTGACATGTAGATCGAAATGATGTGTCGAAATAAGGATGGGTTATATGTGCACGTATTCCTCTATTTCTCATCGTTTTCTGGAGTCTTTTGGCTGGCCACCGACCACCGTTGAACAGAGGACGATCCCGCACACTGGTTGGTGCCAGCAGACGGGCTCTAAAGGTACGTGAATGGGGTGACAGGATCGTGTGAGGGAGAGTGGTGAAGTTTTGATCATTTTAAAATTTAAAAAAAAAAATTGAGTATTTACAGAAAACTTTCATGAAATTGTAAATAGGCCTTTGACACTATACTCATTTGGCAATTTATATTTTTGAGGCACTTTTAATGTAAATTTAAAAAAGTGTTTAACATGAAAGTTATTCTTCTTTAATAAATATTTCTAGCGGTTTAAAAAACATCTCAATCGAAGTTCGGTCTCTATTTTTATAGTTGAAATAATGAAACTTACTCATATAAAAATATCCAAAATTATGTGCAACCGATCATTTCGAGTTACGCGATTTCCAATGAGACGAAATCCCACTTTAAAATTTTCCTACATATTTTTTTTTGCTTAAACTATAATTCCCTAACATCGTCTCTTTCCGAGACCTAAACTTCAAAACAAGAACTTTCTATAACTATTTTGAAAATTCAGGATATTACATCGAACACTACAAGAATTATAGCTTTCAGCGTCCAAAACTTTAGCGTCGACATATAATTGGACGCCAAATATCAGTTTTAACGTCGACTATCCAATGCGACGCTAATTGCCATATTTTTAGCGACGGACAAAAATTTCGACGCCACAATTTGAATGTTTTGCGTCGAAAATAGTTTCAGACGCTAAAATTATAACTATAGCGTCAAATACTATTCGACGCTAAATAATTTTACTATAGCAGTACTTTTTGGCGCCAAATATTAACCATTTAGCGTCGAAAGTTTTGTGTCGATGCTAAATGTCTGATTTTTAGCGTCCACTATTTATCGTCGCTAAAGGTTTATGAAGTTTCCACCGACAATCCTTGAATCTTTAGCGTCTAAATTTATATCGACGCCAATACCAGATATTTAGCGTCGAATTTTTTTTTCGACGCTAAAAAACAGACATTTAGCGTCGACTATTTATCGATGCTAAAGGTTTATGAAGTTTCCACCGACAATCCTTGAATCTTTAGCGTATAAACAAAAAATTTCGACGCTAAAAACCAGACATTTAGCGTCGAATATGATAATTCGACGCTAAATTTAGATTAAAATGCAGAATGCCACCAACCCTTCTCCCCCTCTATTTTTTCTCTCATTCTCTTCATTTTCATCCTCTGAAATCTGAGAATTTCTCCTCAACAGCCTCACAACTCTCCCAAAAATATTTGGTAAATTTGTAATCAATTTCCATTAAGGTAAATCTTCTTTCATATTTCTTTATTATTTTCAATTTTTATGATTATATATGTTGTTTATATACTGTTTGTTAGTGATTTATGATTCATATATGTAGAGTAAGTATATTAATTAACAAAATAGAATTTTTTTGTAAACTATTTAATTAATTTGTCAACCAAATATATATATGCTTAAATAAAGTATTAATGAATTAGTAATGTTGATTACTGTAATATGATATCTAATAATTATATTATTATATTTAGGTATTCTGCGGAAATGGATAGAAATTGGAAGAGCTCTCTGGATAGATTGAGTGTTGAATATCGTAATGGAGTATATGAGTTTATGGAAGTCGCAAAGCAACACATTGATGCTGAAGGTCGTGTTCGTTGTCCATGTGTAAATTGTTTGAATAGGAAAAGGAAGCGGTTAGATGAAGTTCATAATCATTTATACATGCCAGGATTATCACCAACTTACCGTACGTGGATTTATCACGGTGAGCAGTATAATTCTCAGTCACGGTTTTTTGAATCCGGTGAGAAGGGAGCAGTAGTTACAATCAACCTGTAAACGATGAGATCACCGATATTTTGCATGACTTACAAGGTCCAAAACTTGGTCATAGTGTTAGTGGTGACATGCCAGTGTTAAGTGGAAATGATCAAAATTTATTTAGTGAACTACTTGATGAGGCAAAAAAATTCCATTTGAAGGTGCTGGAATGTCGATCTTGAATTTCGTTGTGAAATTATTACACATTAAAGTGATCAACAGAATGAAAACAAAAGTATCGATATGATGTTAGAGTTACTGGCCCAAATGTTACCGGTTGGAAGCGAATTGCCTAAGTCGTACTACGAGGCAACGAAAATGTTGCGTGATCTGGGAATGAGGTATGAATCCATTCATGCTTGTAAGTTTGATTGTGTATTATTTCATGCCGAGTATGAATCACTTGAACATTATCCGATATGTGGTGAAAGTCGGTACAAAGTCCGTGGTATGGGGAAGAAAGTGCCTCAAAAGATATTGCGATATTTCCCTTTAACGCCCAGGCTGCAGAGATTGTTCATGTCACGACACACAGCGACTGATATGATGTGGCATCATGAAAAGAGGATCGGTGCGGAGGGCATACTTAAACATCCTGCGGATGGAACCGAATGGAAGGAATTTGATGACATGTACCCCCGTTTCGCTGAGGACCCCCGTAATGTCAGGTTAGGTCTTGCCTCTGATGGTTTTAACCCATTTGGGAATATGTACAACTCTTATAGCATATGGCCCGTTATTGTCATTCCATATAACTTACCTCCATGGAAATGTATGAAGGATCTGTTCATGTTTATGTCATTGCTTATCCCTGGTCCACGTTCACCTGGTAAAGATATAAATATTTACTTGAGACCATTGATCGAGGAGTTACAAACATTATGGAATGTGGGTGTGCATACCTATGATGCAGCTTCAGAGCAGTATTTTCAGATGCATGCCGCATTATTATAGACTATTAATGATTTTCCAACTTATGGTTCATTATCTGGATGGAGCACTAAGGGATACATGGCATATCCAGTTTGTGCGGGTCAAACACCTTCACAACGATTACAGAATAAAATCGGATACACAGGGCACAGGAGATGTCTTGAGTTGACTCATCCTTGGCGGAGGAGTCAATTATTTAACGGTCAACATGAACCTCAGAGTATGCCCAGTCCATTGTCTGGATTCGACATACTTTGCCAACATCAACATCTCAGAGACAGCACACCAGGTAAACATCCTAATAATAGAGATAAAAATCGAAAACGCTTACCTGAAGAGTTGAATTGGAGAGGAAAGAGTATTTTCTTTGAGTTAAATATTGGAGGACTCTGAGTTTGCGACATAATTTGGATGTAATGCATATAGGAAAAAAAATTTGTAAGAGTTTAGTGGGTACACTATTCAATATTCCGGGTAAGACAAAAGACATTGTAAATGCTAGATTGGACCTACAAGATCTTAGAATTCGCAGTGAATTGCATTTACAAGTCACCTTTCGAGGTCTTATTAAGCCTCCTGCTAGTTATGTGCTCAATCAATCGGAGAGAAAATCATTCTGTGATTGGCTGAAAATGGTTAAATTCCCTGATAATTATGCATCGAATATTGGGCGTTGGGTCAGAGATGATACAATAACGGGATTAAAGAGTCACGATTGTCATGTGTGTAACATCCCGCCTAGACCAGGATGCTACCGGCAGGCAGGATAGGAAAACCCATCTCCATAAGCCTCTGATTCTAACGAAATTTCGGCATGATGTATTTGTAACATCATGCAACCTGGCCTGTGGCCAGCATCCAATACAACAAGAACCAATACATCGACCTCAGGCCGGAACATCAACAACAATATCAAGGCCTCAGGCATGAACTCAAAGAAGAAATCAAATACTTGGCCTCCGGCCAGAACTCAGAATTTAAAACTTATGCTATTACAACACTTATAAAAATTATAAGCAAATACAAATAAAAACTAAACAAAGGTCCGTGATGACCCATAACTTAACCCAGGACTTGACACTTCTTCGACTGCAAGTTGGGGCGATCCACTGTCTTCAAAGTTTTCGCCAAACTCCTGCTACTGACCTGCACAACTGTAACAGTAAGATGTGAGTCACAATAGAAAGTAATCATGCTCTCATTTCAGCATAAATACAACAACTTTTATTCATTTCTCTTTTTATTTCTTAACTTACCTTAAACTGTAAACATGCATTAATCACAATTTTGACTTAGCTGTACAATTCTTATCCTCTATAGAGACCCTACACTTTCACCCAGCCCTTTAGTGTTGTCAAACACATACTTTAGTTTCTATTTAATCTTTACTACACGAGCATTTCATCCTATATCTGTCAAGTTGGAACACCTGTTATAGTTATCTTTTTCTTATTTCATTGAAATATCATCAAATCGGTAGTATACACTATCATTTTTCACACAACTATTATCAATCACGTACCCATATATATACATAGGGTTAAGTAGCCTTACCTCAATACTCAAATAAAAACTCATGGGATGACGGCATACAACACATACGAATATCTGTAATGTACTTACATGAATGTGATCATGTTATCATGTACTAACATCACTGTAAGCCTCTCTGAGCAATTACTAGAACACATAATCATATACAAGATTGTAAACCTTATCTACTTAAATGTATTACGCACCATGATACAGGCCCGTCACATGTATAAACACTAACTATATGTTTCCCATGATAACTAGCGTATGCAATCTATATGCATGGCATGTGAATTGTTATCAAACTTTATCATATAGTACAATTTAGAAAATACTTTTTTTGAAAACCCTTTTTCTGCAAACTAATATTAAAATCGAACTTACTGAAAACCTCCTTCAAGTCTTCAGTTTCTAGAAGCCGTTTCTAAAATCTGTTTCCTGAAAACTGTAAACTATAATCTGATTTTCGAAGACTAAAAACTGAAAGTCAATCAGTAGTGCAAAATCTGGAATCCAAAAGCTCCAAATACATTAACTCAGATACATACTAATTTATACTTATCCCTTTATACTATCGTTTCTAAGCTATCACACCCATTGCATACATACTAAGTTCCTTGTGTAATCAAACACCCCAAAGTAAACGTGTTCCAATATCTTAGTTCTTAAGCTAATTCACTATTCTCTAACTATCGATTGTACTCAAGCATCTCAAATCATAATCTTTTATATATTCACAAACATATGCTACATCTTTATGCCCTCTACCATTTTATATACATGTATCAGTAATCACTAGTTTTCATTTACTCATGCATACTAATATTCTTATACAGTACATGAAATAAAGTCTTTCATTCGTAACACTAATTCATATATGAATATCTCACTTATAACTGTGATCCCATTCCATATGGTGTAGTTTTTCTACAAACCCCTCATACCCAGGTTTAATTAGATTATATTCATAACTATAACAATCATTCACTTGCTCCATCTGTGTATACATAACCCGGTTCATACCTCTGTACATTTCTCTTTACCTCCGAATACTTCTGTTTATCTTCAACTTATCTTTCGCTTATAATCGCTTGCTCTTATCTAAATCTGCGTACCAAATCACTAGCTTCTTGCTTCTACGATCATCTTTATATGTATATATATTAGTTTCTTGCATATAATTATACATAACTTTATTATAATACTACTTTCGTACAACGATAACTTCTTAAGTAATCAAAGCATGAGTTACTTACCTGGCTACGCGAGTGCCCTCGATTCGGGTCCGATCTGTCAAGACAAAGCACATCAACTGTCAGAACCGCTAATTGCGGAACTTTCTACTTATCAACTATAATTATGGATTTTCTCGGAATCCTCAAATCCTCACCGACTCTACGGTTTAAGTTTCAAATACTCTAATACATGCTTTCTCTACTGTTTCAACTAACTGGGTAGCCTAGAACCTCGTTTTACTCGTTTGCGGTAAACCTTGCGGAAAAGTTTCCGCAAACGCTACGAAAGGGTCTCGAAACCTTCGAACTAATCCAGAATTACCTAATTAGCCTCGCAATGTCATTTCTATACTATTCCCATGATTACGGTCAACTACGTTCGGTCGCGCGAGTAACTTTGTTTTACCGGAAACTCGCTAACCCTACCGGACTAATCATATCTCATCCGATTCTCCCCGGATTCTACCACATTTATCGATTTAACATATAAAAACATATTCAATTCATTTCATACAATTTTGTTACACTACGAAACTACCGGAAACGTCCAAATGAAAATCGATACACTTTGAAATATGAGATTTTGAACGGAAGGCCGTACCAAAATTCCGAGGCCATATTCAGACTCCCAACGGCTATACGAACGCGCTGGTGTCGACGAAATTCCGATCAGAGCTACCGTTCGACATTGGTTTACCATTCACTGACGTTTTTCTCCTCGTTTTACGTGATTCCGGCCGCTGTTCGGTGAATCCGTCTCCACACACTCGTAGTACTCGTCGAGGGCTTCGATTTGGCGGGTGGCACGGCTCGTGAAACGACCCGACGAACCGGATCCACGAAACCCATTTCACGCCCAAGTATCTCCTCGCCGTCGCCGTTGTCGGCGCTTTCCCGGCCGTCGCCTGCCACCATCTGACTCGCCGTCGCTGGAGGGTCGGATCTGTACCGGTGCACCGGCCTGAGGTGGCCGGAGTCGCCGCCTGCGCGAGCTTCAGGTCCAGGGTCGATCAGGGGTGCGGGTAGAGGAAGAGAGAAAGGTTTGCCATATTTGATATTTTTGAAAACCTCAAGGCTTTAAATACTAGCAGGGAAAATATAATTTTAGTCCCCGTGAAAAATAACAAAACAGCCCCTATTCTAGAGTCTTCTGGAATATCGAAATTTCGGAGCCCTTCTGATGCGATTCTCGAAAAGTGTTCAACACGAAAGTGGTTCATATCGGAAAAATGAGTCCAATGGTCCAAAAATCAGCTCGATCGGAGTTTATTTGCTCTGTTCGTGTCCACAACCAGAAACTTTACGCGTTTAACGAAAATCGCGTAACCGACTTTTGATCCCACGCGTTTTCCAACGCGACAAAAAATTCATAAAATGATATTCCAACTCATATTACCTCACTTAAACTCTTATTCTTCCTCATCCCCATGATCCGAGATTAAAACAGTCGTCCGGGAATCTCCTGGGACAGTTCTAAAAATCCGGGATGTTACATTCACCCCTCCTTATATAAATTTCGTCCTCGAAATTTCTCTATCCTTGTAATTGTCGAACCAAAACCCGTTCGAATTTGCAGAAACTATCATTTTCTTAACTCTGCTGATATCACTTCTCTGTCTCAACTGTAAACTAGCTATTATATGTAAACTAGATTCCATAACGGCTCATCTACTACTTTAATCTGACTATACTGGTTCGTGTCTCAACTCCGACTATACTAATCTGGTTCTTATCTCTAGCTGTACCGTTCTGATTCTGATCTCAATCCTTCTAGCCTCACAAGGGCCCTAAACTGATACTATCTGATCCTGGCTGATTCTCTGATCTGAAAGGCCGCCAGAGTACTAACTTAATCTCATTCTCTTCTCATACAAAGATAACTAATCTATACACATCAATGAGCCACCCATGGACTCATATTCAAGCAAACAAGGCACTAAACAATAGCAACAAATCATTTTAAATAATCATAGAATATACATACAAAGACCTCCGTGGCCGTTATCAAACTGAAGACAATCTCCGACAGTTGGATCCCCACAATTGCAGTCACTGCCTTCTAGACCATACTGCTGACTCTGACTCTTAAACCATGCTCTGATACCATCTTTGTAACATCCCGCCTAGACCAGGATGCTACCGGCAGGAGACAGGAAAACCCATCTCCAAAAGCCTCTGATTCTAACGAAATTTCGGCATGATGTATTTGTAACATCATGCAACCTGGCCTGTGGCCAGCATCCAATACAACAAGAACCAATACATCGACCTCAGGCCGGAACATCAACAACAATATCAAGGCCTCAGGCCTGAACTCAAAGAAGAAATCAAATACTTGGCCTCCGGCCAGAACTCAGAATTTAAAACTTATGCTATTACAACACTTATACAAATTATAAGCAAATACAAATAAAAACTAAACAAAGGTCCGTGAGGACCCATAACTTAACCCAGGACTTGACACTTCTTCGACTGCAAATTGGGGCGATCCACTGTCTTCAAATTTTTCGCCAAACTCCTGCTACCGACCTGCACAACTGTAACAGTAAGATGTGAGTCACAATAACCCAGTAAGTAATCATGCTCTCATTTCAGCATAAATACAACAACTTTTATTCATTTCTCTTTTTGTTTCTTAACTTACCTTAAACTGTAAACATGCATTAATCACAATTTTGACTTAGCTGTACAATTCTTATCCTCTATAGAGACCCTACACTTTCACCCAGCCCTTTAGTGTTGTCAAACACATACTTTAGTTTCTATTTAATCTTTACTACACGAGCATTTCATCCTATATCTGTCAAGTTGGAACACCTGTTATAGTTATCTTTTTCTTATTTCATTGAAATATCATCAAATCGGTGGTATACACTATCATTTTTCAACACAACTATTATCAATCACGTACCCATATATATACATAGGGTTAAGTAGCCTTACCTCAATACTCAAATAAAAACTCATGGGATGACGGCATACAACACATACGAATATATGTAATGTACTTACATGAATGTGATCATGTTATCATGTACTAACATCACTGTAAGCCTCTCTCGCCCGTCACATGTATAAACACTAACTATATGCTTCCCAATGATAACTAGCGTATGCAATCTAGATGCATGGCATGTGAATTGTTATCAAACTTTATCATGTAGTACAATTTAGAAAATACTTTTTTTGAAAACCCTTTTTCTGCAAACTAATATTAAAATCGAACTTACTGAAAACCTACTTCAAGTCTTCAGTTTCTAGAAGCCGTTTCTAAAATCTGTTTCCTGAAAACTGTAAACTATAATCTGATTTTCGAATACTAAAAACTGAAAGTCAATCAGTAGTGCAAAATCTGGAATCCAAAAGCTCCAAATACATTAACTCAGATACATACTAATTTATACTTATCCCTTTATACTATCGTTTCTAAGCTATCACACCCATTGCATACATACTAAGTTCCTTCTGTAATCAAACACCCCAAAGTAAACGTGTTCCAATATCTTAGTTCTTAAGCTAATTCACTATTCTCTAACTATCGATTGTACTCAAGCATCTCAAATCATAATCTTTTATATATTCACAAACATATGCTACATCTTTATGCCCTCTACCATTTTATATACATGTATCAGTAATCACTAGTTTTCATTTACTCATGCATACTAATATTCGTATACAATACATGAAATAAAGTCTTTCATTCGTAACACTAATTCATATATGAATATCTCTCTTATAACTGTGATCCCATTCCCTAGGGTGTAGTTTTTCTACAAACCCCCCATACCCATGTTTAATTAGATTATATTCATAACTATAACAATCATTCACTTGCTCCATCTGTGTATACATAACCCGGTTCATACCTCTGTACATTTCTCTTTACCTCCGAATACTTCTGTTTATCTTCAACTTATCTTTCACTTATAATCGCTTGCTCTTATCTAAATCTGCGTACCAAATCACTAGCTTCTTGCTTCTACGATCATCTTTATATGTATATATATTAGTTTCTTGCATATAATTATACATAACTTTATTATAATACTACTTTCGTACAACGATAACTTCTTAAGTAATCAAAGCATGAGTTACTTACCTGGCTACGCGAGTGCCCTCGATTCGGGTCCGATCTGTCAAGACAAAGCACATCAACTGTCAGAACCGCTATTTGCGGAACTTTCTACTTATCAACTATAATTACGGATTTTCTCGGAATCCTCACCGACTCTACGGTTTAAGTTTCAAATACTCTAATACATGCTTTCTATACTGTTTTAACTAACTGGGTAGCCTAGAACCTCGTTTTACGCGTTTGCGGCAAACCTTGCAGAAAAGTTTCCGCAAATGCTATGAAAGGGTCTCGAAACCTTCGAACTAATCCAGAATTACCTAATTAGCCTCGCAATGTAATTTCTATACTATTCCCATGATTACGGTCAACTACGCTCGGTCGCGCGAGTAACTCCGTTTTACAGGAAACTCGCTAACCCTACCGGACCAATCATATCTCATCCGATTCTCCCCAGATTCTACCACATTTATCGATTTAACATATAAAAACATATTCAATTCATTTCATACAATTTCGTTACACTACGAAACTACCGGAAACGTCCGAATGAAAATCGATACACTTTGAAATATGAGATTTTGAACGGAAGGCCGTACCAAAATTCCGAGGCCATATTCAGACTCCCAACGGCTATACGAACGCGTTGGTGTCGACGAAATTCCGATCGGAGCTACCGTTCGACATGGATTTACTGTTCACCGACGCTTTTCTAATCGTTTTGCGTGATTCCGGCCGCTGTTCGGTGAATCCTTCTCTACACACTCGTAGTACTCGTCGAGGGCTTCGATTTGGCGGGTGGCATGGCTCATGAAACGACCCGACGAACCGGATCCACGAAACCCATTTCATGCCCAAGTCTCTCCTCGCCGTCGCCATTGTCGGTGCTTTCCCGACCGTCGCCTGCCACCATCTGACTCGCCGTCGCTGGAGGGTCGGATCTGTACCGGTGCGCCGGCCTGAGGTGGCCGGAGTCGCCGCCGGCGCGAGCTTCACGTCCAAGGTCGATCAGGGGTGCGGGTAGAGGAAGAGAGAAAGGTTTGCCATATTTGCTATTTTTGAAAACCTCAAGGCTTTAAATACTAGCAGGGAAAATATAATTTTAGTCCCCGTGAAAAATAACAAAACAGCCCATGTTCTAGAGTCTTCTGGAATATCGAAATTTTGGAGCCCTTCTGATGCGATTCTCGAAAAGTGTTCAACACGAAGTGGTTCATATCGGAAAAACGAGTCCAATGGTCCAAAAATCAGCTCAATCGGAGTTCATTTGCCCTGTTCGTGTCCACAACCAGAAACTTTACACGTTTAACAAAAATCGCGTAACCGACTTTTGATCCCACGCATTTTCCAACGCGACAAAAAATTCATAAAATGATATTCCAACTCATATTACCTCACTTAAACTCTTATTCTTCCTCATCCCCATGATCCGAGACTAAAACAGTCGTCTGGGAATCTCCTGGGACAGTTCTAAAAATCCGGGATGTTACAATGTGCTTCTCGAGATTCTCCTTCCTGTTGGCATTCGACCTTATCTCCCCCCGAATGTATGCGACGTCGTACTTGATCTATGTGGCTTCTTTAAACAATTATGTCAGAGGACATTAAGCACATCTGTTATTGACGACCTTGAGCGAGGAATCGTGATAATCTTATGTAAGCTGGAGCGAATTTTGCCACCTGCTTTTTTTGATGTCATGGTACATTTGGCTGTGGATTTACCGGCTGAAGCTAGAAAGGGAGGTCATGTCCATTACAGATGGATGTATCCCATTGAGAGGTACTATATATATATATATATATATATATATATATATATATATATATATAATATATATATATATAATATATATATATATATATATATATATATACAGTTTTATATTAGAAAAATCTCAACTTTTTTCATGTGCATAGAATTTAGTATTAATGCAAACTTGTTGTCATATCTGCAGGGCTTTGGGAGATTACAAACAATATGTGAAAAATAAGGCCCGCCCTGAAGGATCAATAGCTGACGCTGTTATAATAAATGAAGCAATAACATTTTGTTCGATGTACATGCAAAATATTGAAACTCATTTTAATCGTCGGCCACGAAACTATGACGGAGATGCAAGTAATAACCAAGATATCACAGTGTTCCGTCAAAATTGCAGACCATTTGGAGCAGTAGGTGTCAAATTACTATCCCTTCAGGAAGTTGAACGTGCGCATTGGTTTATATTGAGTAATTGTGATGAAGTGCAACCGTATATAACGTAAGTTTTTCTGGTGCATAACTACTGTATTTTTGCCATACATTAACCGTGATAATTTATTGTAGGCAACATCTAACAATGCTACAATGTCGTGGTGACTACAATGTTGATGGAACACACAGAAAAGAATTTCCTACATGGTTTCAGACAACTGTAAGTTAGAATATTGTGCTATTTATTTTTATCCTAACATTAAACATTTCAGTTTGTTATATTAACACATATATTTCTCACATTGTCAGATTAACAACCAAGTTCAAAATGGTCAATTGGACTCGCAATCCTCGTTGGTTTCTTTGGCTTATGGGCCTCAAAAGCAGGCTTATGAGTACAGTGGCTGCATTGTCAACGGAGTTAGATTTCATACCGAACAGCGAGATGTTACTCATGTGACTCAAAATTTTGGAATTGTAGTCCAAGGAGAACACGGCTCAGATTTAATTGACTTCTACGGCGTATTACAGTCGGTCATTGAGTTGATATACCGACCCAGACGACATATTATGCTATTCGACTGTAAGTGGTTTGACACAAATGCAAGAAAGAGGAGAATTCAAGTTCGTAATCATCTAACGTCAATTAATGTTCAACGTTTTTGGTACAAGAGTGATCCATACATTTTTTATACCCAAGCATGTTCAGTGATATACATATCTGATCCCAAGTCAGGAACTGGATGGATGGTGGTAGAAAAGTTACAACATAGGGCCATATGGGTCACGCAGGAGAAAGATAGAGTTCACATATCAGATGAAACAGAAGAAGTCTCCGGCAACTTTGAAGATACTACACAAATATATTATGGACCAACTGTCATTGTTCCTGAAAATATCACATTAACTCGAGCTAGTACAGACGTTGAGATAATTCCTCATGCTGAAGTGAGCGTTGAAGTAGCAAGTGAAGAACAATTTGACACTGAAGATGACTTCGATTCCAGTCAGGAATCCTCAAATACCGACGACAATAGTGAATAATGAAGTTACTGTATTTTGTGATTGATGAATAATTTTTCTGGATTATAATGTATGGTTGTTGATTTTAATTTCTCTTTACATATGATTGAAATATTATCGTAATTATTAATAGTATAACTATCATATATTTGTTTTTATTATTTTTAATGGTATATATTTAGCGTCGAAAAACAATATTCGACGCTAATATGTGACATTTAGCGTCGACTATAATTCGACGCTAATATGTGAAATTTAGCGTCGATTAGATGTCGACGCTAATATGTGACATTTAGCGTCGAATAAAAATCGACGCTACATGTCACATATTAGCGTCGAATACTGTTTTTCGAAGCTAAATATAAAATTAAATTTCCCGAAAAAATAACCCTAAATTTTTAATAAACCGCCTTTTTTGGCGTCCAAATAGTCGACGCTAACATAAAATAATTCGACGCTAATTGTACATTTAGCGTCGAAATTTATATTTCGACGCTAAATATAAAATTAAATTTTCCGGGAAAATACACCTAAATTTTTAATAAACCGCCTTTTTTTTAGCGTCGAATTATTCGACGCTAAAACGACAGTTAATTCGACGCTAAATGTCTTTTAAATCCCTAAAACCAGAGACCTCTTCTTCTCCGCTCAAACGAGCAAATTCTCCCACCTCTTCTGCATTCTCGGCTTCTACACATCTACTGCAACGAATTTAAGGTAACTCTCACTTGTTGATTTTAATTTGATGATGATGATGATGAATGTATTGGCTGTCAAGGAGAGCCGAGAGTAAGCTGTTATAATGAATGAGTGTATCTAGGTTTCCTCATGCTTGTTAATAAGTTTTTTTAGTATTCTGTAGTTCATTGTCAATGACAAGTGATGAGAAGCATAAGAATTATGGTGCTACTAGAACTTAGGGTTGCTGTTCTGGGCACTGTTCTGCCCAGAACAGCATTCTTGGTTTGGTTCGTCTACAAATATCCAAATTTTGATTCCTAATATTGGGGTGTCCATAAGGATTTGCAATTCTTGTAATAGCAATGTTTATTAGATTATGACTTGAATTAGATCAATTCTTTTTTGAATCTCTATCCGAGCAATTCCCTCAACACCGAAGGATATTCTCATATTTTTTTGTCCATAATTCTTAAAAACGTTTCGTATTTTTTGATCCTCTTGTAGACGCTGTTCTGGGCAGAACAGCACGACCTTGAATGCTAACATCTCGTAGACCGGCCAACTCATTCCGTACTGAGTAATCAAAGCTTAGGTATCTATTTATAGAGCCCAAAACAGCTCTTGATTTGGATGAATGTGATCATGTGTTTGTGTTATGGTTATGCATGTGCATGAGAAGTCGTGTGATGTATTGGTTGTTAAATGTGCTTCGTGGTTGGTTGTATGATGATTGTATGTGTGACTGTGTGTATGTACGTGTATGATGGAACTCGTAGATTATATGGATAATGAATGCATATGTGAAATGAATAAATGAATGAATGCATTTGAAAACGAAAGTGAGCATTCGATGTTATAAGCGCTTTTGTTAAGTTGTATTGACTTGTATGGATATGTATATGTATAAGAACTTTGGAATTTGATGACGTTAATGCGACGGGTTTTTGCAGATGGCACCGGGCAATCGCAAATGGGCTAACGCGACTCCATCTACATCAGCAAGGGCAACTGGCCTTGGTGATTCCTCTGCTAGCACAGGTGAAGGGGGTTTTTATACGGATGAATCCGTAACGCAGCGGAAGCGGCGAAAATCGTATTTTCGGATTTCAAAACTTTTTCTTGGATTAATAAATAAACACATTTATTTAATTACCCAATAATCAAATAATGAAATAAAATTTCAAATGAATCAAATTCAAGTGAAATTACCAAATTACCCTTATATGGTATTTTGTCCGTTTTAGTCCGAAATTGATCCAATCAATTTTGAATGATTCTAAATCATTTCTAGGATGAATTTATCATGCTCAAAACATCAAAACACCATAGGACACAAAAACCCCAAAATTCCCTCACAATGCCGTGAGCTCCATTTGGGGACATATTGACCATTTGGTCATTTCATGTCTCAAAACTCATCTTAATGAAATCCAATCAACATGAAACTTTGCATGCATCTCATACACACCCAAATACTCAACAAAACCCCCAAATTTGGATTTCATTATAAACCCTAATTTTTCAATTTCTACAAATTGGACAAATTAGGCCATTTACATTAAATCAAATGTTTCAATCATCAATCTTTCATCTAATTCAAGTCTCAACACAATGAAACAACTCAAGATCAAATCTAGGTCATTTAAGAGTGGGTCAACAACTCTAGAATAGCAACATGGTTTCATAAACCTTAAAAGATTACATATAACTACAATAGTCATATCCTTTCTTCATTATACATGCTTTACAATTTCACCAAAGTTTTCCATCAACAAAAACACAAAGAAAAAAAGAAAGAAATAACCTTAGATATCAAATATGAAAGCCTAGATCCTAAGGAACAATTTCCTACTAATAGTAAGTTGGAGAAAACTTACTAAAATCAAGCTTTCTTAGATTTTTCTTTCTTTCTCAAAGTTCTTCAAGCTTTCTTCAATGGAGTTTTACTTTTGTGAAATGTGTATTAGGTTAAATGAAATGAAAAGCAAATGAAACAATATATACTTGTCAAATTAAAGGCTTGGCTGAAATTCAACAAAAACATATACCAAATTTTTCATTTCAATTTCATTTCAAATGCATTTGGTTAAAGTAAATTAAATATCTAAATATGCTTTATAAATAATTTTCTACTTTAATTAATGCAACTTTAATCATTACAAATTAAATATCTAAATATAAGATATTTATATTTTAATTATATTAATCATTTAACAATTAAATAATTAATAATTAATTAAATACAAATATCTCAAATATATGTATTATATTTACATTAAATATTAAATACATATATTCATTTATGATATAAGTCAAATATCTCAATTTGACATTTAATTAATGTGTATTTAAAATAATCAAGTATTAAATGTAAATACACAATAATCTTGTAAATGACTATCGGGTCCCTACACGTGTATTTTGCGTTTAACCTTTAAACGACTTTATAAACAATCAGTATTGTTTATTAATGTTGCTCTAGTGCTCTACGAGTTTATTTCATTATTGAGACTCTCTAGATTCAGGCGTATCCGTCACGAAATCAAATTCCGTGTCCATAATTTATCCACCCATAAATTATGACGATCACGGATAAACTGGCTGAATCATACAGGTCGAGGTCATGGCAAATGTTTAATTCCTCCGTCACAGGTATCCGGATTTATCCCAGAGATATAGATGTAAACGTCAAATCTCTATGGGGATTATCCAGTCGACTATTCTATTAGCAATTCTCATAAGAATGTTTAGAACTAGCTTCTAAACTTTACCACGGGCCCATGGATTTATCTTATTGCTAATTGTATGGACTACCTATGCTCTGGTACACAGAACTGACGGATCCTATCTTGACACACATAGGAACACTGAGGATCTATCTACACCCAACGAACAGGCGGAGGTCTGATCTAAATAGATCGGTGACGTGACTGCCATCTAAGTGTAGAGGATGTCTCATGTGCCCACTATGGCATCTCAAGTCTAAGAATCACAAGTGCTACTCAACCCAAGAAGATTCTTATTGACGCTGGTGTACCATCCATTAAGAATCTTCGGTGAGTCGTTCAGTGTTTATCCGCTATAAACACCTACAGGTCTATACCAGTCTCCAAGACTTATGGTTCATTGAGAAACCATTGGAATCATATATTCCAGTATACGACTTGAACCGGTCTCAACGAGTTTACTTTGCTGACCAAGCAGTGTAAACCTTGACCAGGAACTGTCTGAGAATGACAGCGTCATGATACATGTCAATGTCCGTTGCGACGCTTTTGCAATTGTATCATGACTAATCATTCTAAGGTCATTACGTCTTTACCATATTATAAGATTCATTATATTAAAGAAACTGCATATATTATTCATAATAATATTGTTTTACAGAAGTATTTACAAGGAAATACAACCGGGAATTGGCGCTGTGAGCACCAACCCCAACAAAAACTCCCACTTGCTCTAGTGCAAATAACGATTATATCTAATACCCATCGACTCCACGTGTTTATCAAACAACTTCGGAGGTATGGCCTTCGTCAGCGGACTGCTACATTGTCTTCACTCGGTACCTTGCACACGACAATATCCCCTCGAGACACAATCTCTCGAATGATGTGGTACTTGCGTTCCACATGCTTCGACTTCTGATGCGCCCTTGGTTCCTTTGCTTGCGCAATGGCTCCAGTATTATCACAGTATAACGGAATCGCATTCACGATACTTGGGACAACTCCCAATTCTGTGACAAAATTCTTTATCCACACAGCCTCTTTTGCGGCTTCAGAAGCTGCAATATATTCCGCCTCAGTGGTGGAATCAGCTGTAGATCCCTGTTTGGAACTCTTCCAACAAACTGCGCCTCCGTTAAGGGTAAAGACAAATCCAGATGTAGACTTTCTATCATCGGGATCCGATTGAAAATCGGAGTCTGTATACCCATTAACTTGCAGTTCGTTTCCTCCATAAATGATTAACTTATCCTTAGTACCTTTAAGATCTTGAGGATATGTTTAATGGCCATCCAATGGTCATTACCTGGAGTGGACTGATATCTGCTAGTTACGCTAACAGCGAAACTGATATCAGGCCTTGTACATAACATGGCATACATTATGCTGCCCAAACACGAAGCATAAGGTTGGCTAGACATTCTAACCTTCTCATCTTCTGTTTGCGGACTCATCTTCTTTGAAAGATGAATCCCATGTCGGAACGGTATGTTTGCTGTCTTACAGTTACCAAAATATACCGTTCCAAGATCTTATCTATGTACGTTGATTGGGATAACCCAATCAGCTTCCTTTGTCTGTCTCTATAGAGTTTTATCCCTAAAACATAGGAAGCTTCTCCCAGGTCCTTCATGGAGAAATTCTTACAGAGGTACGCTTTAACGCCTTGTAACATACCTAAATCATTCCAATGATTAGGATGTCATCAACATACAGGACTAAAAATACGACCATGCTCCCACTGGCCTTCTGATACACACAGGATTCTTCTGAATTCTTGAGAAAACCAGACGATCTAATAATCTCGTCGAATCGAAGATTCCAACTTCGTGAAGCTTGTTTGAGTCCATAAATGGACTTCTTAAGCTTACATACCATGCCCGAGTTTTCGCTGGATGCAAAACCTTCCGGCTGTTCCATATAGATTTCTTCATCAAGAAATCCATTTAGAAAAGCCGTTTTGACATCCATTTGCCAAATCTCGTAGTCATGATACGCAGCTATAGAAAGCAAAATCCGAATAGACTTAAGCATTGCAACTGGTGAAAAAGTCTCATCGTAGTCGACGCCAGGTCGCTGCGTGTAACCTTTTGCAACCAGTCGGGCCTTGTAAGTTTCAACCTTACCGTCAGGCCCTCGCTTCCTCTTGTAAACCCATTTACAGCCGATAGGAACAATTCCCTCTGGAAGCGGAACCAAGTCCCAAACTTGATTCTCATGCATTGAGTCTATCTCGGATTTCATGGCACTTTGCCATTTCACGGAGTCGATGTCCAACATCGATTCTCTATAGGTGAAAGGATCTGTCTCTTCTATTAAGAGAACATCCAGACTCTTTTCTTGTATCAAATACAAGCGTTCAGGAGGTCTAGATACCCTTTGTGACCTACGGAGTGTGTGTGTTGAAGGTCCTTCATCTACTTGAACTTCAGGTTCCTCCGTTGGTTCATTGTTTTCAGGTTGTACTTCGTCAAGCATAACCTGTCTATGATCACCACCTTCAGACAAAAATTCTACTTCTAGAAATTTTGCGAAGCGAGCTACGAATACATTTCGATGCTCGGTATCATAGAACAGATATCCCCTCGTATTCGGAGGATATCCAATAAACCTAAACTTTTTTGCCCTCGAGGCGAAAGCTTACTTTGCTGAGTCACCCTGACATAGGCAGGACAACCCCAAACCTTAATATAATTAAGATTCGGTTTCCTACCGAACCATATCTCATACGGTGTCGTAGGAACAGCTTTTGAAGGAATCTTATTCAAAAGATGTGCGGCGGTAAGAGAGAGTAGCCCCATAAATAATAGGGCAAATCTGTAAACTCAACATTGATCGGACCATATCCAATAAAGTCCGATTTCTCCTCTCAGATACACCATTGTGTTGTGGGGTACCTGGAGGAGTGTATTGAGCGAGAATCCCATTCTCCTTCATATAATCAATGAACTCACCACTCATATATTCGCCACCTCGATCAGATCGAAGGCATTTAATATATTTCCCAGTTTGTTTTTCTACTTCATTTCGGAATTCTTTGAACTTTTCAAAGGTTTCCGATTTATGTCGCATCAAATAGACATAACCGTACCGTGATAAATCATCGGTAAAGGTAACGAAGTATGAATAACCACTGTGAGCAGTTTGACTTAGTGGACCACATACATCAGAATGTACGAGTTCCAGTAAGTTTGTGGCTCGGTGTCCAACACCCGAAAATGGAGCTTTAGTCATTTTACCTTGAATACAGGATTCACAGGTTGGAAAGGATTCAATGGTGAGATCTGGTATCAAACCATTCCTAACCATTTGGTTAAGGCGTTTAGCCCCAATATGACCTAGCCGCATATGCCAGAGTTCAGTATTATTAATTTCAGGTATACTACGTTTATTAATTCCAGAACTTAATATATCTTTTGATGTTTGCAGTGTATAATGACCATGCATATTTGGACAACAAAGGATCTTAATATTATTTTTATCATATAAATACAAAGAACTATTCTTAATATTAATACAAAAGCCTTCTGTATCTAATACATAAAGGGATATAATATTAGCCACACATCCTGGTACAAAATGGCATTCATTTAACAAAAGTGTCCCATTCGGCAATGAGATCTCGCATACTCCCACTGCAACTGCATCCAGTGAGTCTCCACTCCCGAATCGCAACTGCATCTCTCCAGGCTTCAGCCTTCTACTTTCCTTCAGCACCTGCAACGAATTGCAAATGTGAATGGGACAAGCAGAATCTAAAATCCAGTTGGATGTAACGGCTTCACAAGCCAAAGATATATCAATAACTGGAAAAATAAAAGTACCTGATGTCGATGCTCTCTCTCTCTCCTGATCTGGGCAATGTAATCTGGACAGTTCCTCTTCCAGTGCCCGACCTTGCCGCAGTGGTGGCATTTGTCCTCAGAAGCCCTCTTGGGCTTGGCTATCTTCGGCTGCTGTTGAGGACCAACTGCCTTCTTCTTCTTCTTCCCCTTCTTGTTCTTTCCCTTGGACATTCCTTGGGAGAAGCTGAAAGTGAAGTAGATCTAGGAGGCGTGTTGGTAATCCCTTCTTAAGGTCCTCCTCTGCCGTGAGCAACATCCTATGTAGCTCATGGTAGGTGCAGACAGTCCCGTGCATGTTGAAGTACATCACAAACTGTCGGAATGAAGCTGGCATAGAACCAAGAATGACACTCCTCCCGAGGATGTCATTGAGGATGAGATTATGTTGCCTCAATTGAACGATCAAATCGATCATATGAAGAACATACGGGCTAACACTTTGCCCCTCATCCAGACGCGCATGGAACAGTTCCATGGCGACTTTATCAACTATCACTTGTTCTTGGTTCTCGAACGATTGTCTTAATCGCGTCATCATACTGTAGGAATCAATCATACCATAGTATTGCTGTTTGAGTTTCGGAGAGAGCGAACTGAGGATGTATGATTTGACTCTCAAGTCATCATCCTTCCAAGTTTCAAAAACTCGGCGTTCCTCTTCCGAAGCCTCCTCACCCACTGCAAGGGGCAAAGGGCCCTCAAGCACATATCCCAACTTCTCGGAATCGAGGACAATCCTCAAATCCATTTCCCAGTCCGTAAAGTTTTCACAGCGCCTTTCAGTTTGTTCGCATCTAGCATACGCGCAAACTGGTTTGTGGATTGACCCGCCATCGCAAATCTATCATATAGATCACGAAAAACGGTTAGCAGAATATAAAACAGTTTCATATAATATCAAAAGCATAAACTAGATCATGGATTTTTAATCTAATATGCCCCTCCCACTAAATCATGCATTACTGTAATCCCAACACAGAATACAAATATTCAATAATTAAATTAAATATAAATAGTGAAAAGTGGACCCCGTGAATATATTTCAGCTCACAGCAGAGGCACGGTCTCGCTTACGTATATTCATCAGGTAGACAACTTACTTGTCAATCACTCAACAGTGACTCCTAAACACCCGGTCCTGGCCGTTTCTCGTTGTCGCTGCGGAGGCAGGCCCACAAGGAGACGTACCAAGGTTAAACTCGTCAATGATAAACTCAAGTTACTCACGTAATCCTGACAGCTAGGGCACGTTCAGAATTCCGCTTTTACTTGAATTTACCTAGTATCTGATATACGTTCGGTATAAATAAATCTTTATCGGCTACACCCTCACAGCAGAGGCACGGTCTCGGATGTAGTCACAAAGAGATATTCATAAACCGTATTGACGAGACGGACCATATAACATGCATCAAATACATAATTACAATAAAACCTTATTATCAGGGATTTTCCGCTAAGTGTCATACACCCTAAATCTAACCGATTTAGTTTCTAATAAGCATGCATACAATCAAGGAAAGATGATTAAAATATAGCCAAACATTTTAAACGGCCTAGAATCAGACTTGCTCTGATACCATTTTGAAGGGGGTTTTATTACGGGTGAATCCGGTAACGCAGCGGAAGCGGCGAAAATCGTATTTTCGGATTTCAAAACTTTTTCTTGGATTAAATAAATAAACACATTTATTTAATTACCCAATAATCAAATAATGAAATAAAATTTCAAATGAATCAAATTCAAGTGAAATTACCAAATTACCCTTATATGGTATTTTGTCCGTTTTAGTCCGAAATTGATCCAATCAATTTTGAATGATTCTAAATCATTTCTAGGATGAACTTATCATGCTCAAAACATCAAAACACCATAGGACACAAAAAACCAAAATTCCCTCACAATGCCGTGAGCTCCATTGGGGGCATATTGACCATTTGGTCATTTCATGTCTCAAAACTCATCTAATGAAATCCAATCAACATGAAACTTTGCATGCATCATATACACACCCAAATACTCAACATATCTCAAAACCCCCAAATTTGGAATTGGTTATAAACCCTAATTTTTCAATTTCTACAAATTGGACAAATTAGGCCATTTACATTAAATCAAATGTTTCAATCATCAATCTTTCATCTAATTCAAGTCTCAACACAATGAAACAACTCAAGATCAAATCTAGGTCATTTAAGAGTGGGTCAAAAACTCTAGAATAGCAACATGGTTTCATAAACCTTAAAAGATTACATATAACTACAATAGTCATATCCTTTCTTCATTATACATGCTTTACAATTTCCACCAAAGTTTTCCATCAACAAAAACCACAAAGACAAAGAAAGAAATAACCTTAGGATATCAAATATGAAAGCCTAGATCCTAAGGAACAATTTCCCTACTAATAGTAAGTTGGAGAAAACTTACTAAAATCAAGCTTTCTGGATTTTTCTTTCTTTCTCAAGTTTCTTCAAGCTTTCTTCAATGGAGTTTTACTTTTGTGAAATGTGTATTAGGTTAAATGAAATGAAAAGCAAATGAAACAATATATACTTGTCAATTAAAGGCTTGGCCGAAATTCAACAAAACATATACCAAATTTTTCATTTCAATTTCATTTCAAATGCATTTGGTTAAAGTAAATTAAATATCTAAATATGCTTTATAGATATTTATCTACTTTAATTAATGCAACTTTAATCATTACAATTAAATATCTAAATATAAGATATTTATATTTTAATTATATTAATCATTTAACAATTAAATTTAATTAATTAATTAAATACAAATATCTCAAATATATGTATTATATTTACATTAAATATTAAATACATATATTCATTTATGATATAAGTCAAATATCTCAATTTGACATTTAATTAATGTGTATTTAAAATAATCAAGTATTAAATGTAAATACACAATAATCTTGTAAATGACTATCGGGTCCCTACACGTGTATTTTGCGTTTAACCTTTAAACGACTTTATAAACAATCAGTATTGTTTATTAATGTTGCTCTAGTGCTCTACGAGTTTATTTCATTATTGAGACTCTCTAGATTCAGGCGTATCCGTCACGAAATCAAATTCCGTGTCCATAATTTATCCACCCATAAATTATGACGATCACGGATAAACTCTGGCTGAATCATACAGGGAGGTCATGGAAAATGTTTAATTCCTCCGTCACAGGTATCCGGATTTATCCCAGAGATATAGATGTAAACGTCAAATCTCTATGGGGATTATCCAGTCGACTATTCTATTAGCAATTCTCATAAGAATGTTTAGAACTAGCTTCTAAACTTTACCACGGGCCCATGGATTTATCTTATTGCTAATTGTATGGACTACCTATGCTCTGATACACAGAACTGACGGATCCTATCTTCACACACATAGGACACACTGAGGATCTATCTACACCCAACGAACAGGCGGAGGTCTGATCTAAATAGATCGGTGACGTGACTGCCATCTAAGTGTAGAGGATGTCTCATGTGCCCACTATGGCATCTCAAGTCTAAGAATCACAAGTGCTACTCAACCCAAGAAGATTCTTATTGACGTTGGTGTACCATCCATAAGAATCTTCGGTGAGTCGTTCAGGTGTTTATCCGCTATAAACACCTACAGGTCTATACCACGTCTCCAAGACTTATGGTTCATTGAGAAACCATTGGAATCATATATTCCAGTATACGACTTGTACCGGTCTCAACGGGTTTACTTTGCTGACCAAGCAGTGTAAACCTTGACCAGGAACTGTCTGAGAATGACAACGTCATGATACATGTCAATATCCGTTGCGACGCTTTTGCAACTGTATCATGACTAATCATTCTAAGGTCATTACGTCTTTACCATATTATAAGATTCATTATATTAAAGAAACTGCATATATTATTCATAATAATATTGTTTTACAGAAGTATTTACAAGGAAATATAACCGGGAATTGGCGCTGTGAGCACCAACCCCAACAACAGGTGAGTCCAGTATAGTGAAGGGTCGAGGACGCACCCGTGGCCTGGGGTTGGCTAAGTACGTTAAGGCTCACGGCCGTATCCGGATACAGATATCAGATGATGGACGCACTCAAGTCGGACAACATAATTCAGCGTTTAATACAGCCATAGGAGCTACAGCTCGATATGAAGCTCCCCAAAACTACGTATCTTGGAGAAAGATACCGTGGGAGACGAAAATGAACCAGCTATTCCCTTCGCTACTTGTAAGTTTTCAATATTGTTTGTTATTTAACCTTTTTATTTTATACTTATTTTTACTCGAATTTTCATGTAGGAATGGTTCGACTTCGATCTGACCCAAGTTAATGTCCAACAATATATTAACTACCACATGGGGAAAAGTTATAAAGATTATAGAACAAACGTCCTGAAACCAATATTCGACGAACATAGACCTTCAAATGCTCCACAACACAAGCCTGATTTTATACAGGAACAATATTGGACATTCTTATGTGAGCTTTGTGTTGGGGTTGGTGCTCACAGCGCCAATTCCCGGTTGTATTTCCTTGTAAATACTTCTGTAAAACAATATTATTATGAATAATATATGCAGTTTCTTTAATATAATGAATCTTATAATATGGTAAAGACGTAATGACCTTAGATTGATTAGTCATGATACAGTTGCAAAAGCGTCGCAACGGACATTGACAAGTATCATGACGTTGTCATTCTCAGACAGTTCCTGGTCAAGGTTTACACTGCTTGGTCAGTATAGTAAACCCGTTGAGACCGGTACAAGTCGTATACTGGAATATATGATTCCAATGGTTTCTCAATGAACCATAAGTCTTGGAGACTGGTATAGACCTGTAGGTGTTTATAGCGGATAAACACTGAACGACTCACCGAAGATTCTTAATGGATGGTACACCAACGTCAATAAGAATCTTCTTGGGTTGAGTAGCACTTGTGATTCTTAGACTTGAGATGCCATTGTGGGCACATGAGACATCCTCTACACTTAGATGGCAGTCACGTCACCGATCTATTTAGATCAGACCTCCGCCTGTTCGTTGGGTGTAGATAGATCCTCAGTGTGTCCTATGTGTGTCAAGATAGGATCCGTCAGTTCTGTGTACCAGAGCATAGGTAGTCCATACAATTAGCAATAAGATAAATCCATGGGCCCGTGGTAAAGTTTAGAAGCTAGTTCTAAACATTCTTATGAGATTGCTAATAGAATAGTCGACTGGATAATCCCCATAGAGATTTGACGTTTACATCTATATCTCTGGGATAAATCCGGATACCTGTGACGGAGGAATTAAACATTTGCCATGACCTCGACCTGTATGATTCAGCCAGTTTATCCGTGATCGTCATAATTTATGGGTGGATAAATTATTGACACGAAATTGGATTTCGTGACGGATATGCCTGAATCTAGAGAGTCTCAATAATGAAATAAACTCGTAGAGCACTAGAGCAACATTAATAAACAATACTGATTGTTTATAAAGTCGTTTAAAGGTTAAACGCAAAATACACGTGTAGGGACCCGATAGTCATTTACTATATTATTGTGTATTTACATTTAATACTTGATTATTTTAAATACACATTAATTAAATGTCAAATTGAGATATTTGACTTATATCATAAATGAATATATGTATTTAATATTTAATATAAATATAATACATATATTTGAGATATTTGTATTTAATTAATTAATTAATTATTTAATTGTTAAATGATTAATATAATTAAAATATAAATATCTTATATTTAGATATTTGTAAAGTAATGATTAATGTTGCATTTATTAAAGTAGATAAATATCTTTAAAGTAAGTTTAGATATTTAATTTACTTTAACCAAATGCATTTGAAATGAAAAATTTGGTATATACTAGATCTTGAATTTCGGCCAAGGCTTAAATTTGGTAAGTATATATTGTTTCATTTGCTTTTCATTTCACAAAACCTAATACACTTTTACAAAGAGAGAGACACCATTGAAGAAGCCAAAAGAAAGCTTGAGAAAGAAAGTTTAATATCAAAAAGCTTGGATTTTTAGTAAGTTTCTTGAACTTGCTATTAGTAAGGAATTTATTCCTTTTGTTCTAGGCTTTAATATGTGATATTCTTAGGATGTTCCTTTCTTTATTTCTTGTGGTTTTTGTTGATGGTTGTTTTGATGAAAGTGATGAGCATGTGTAATGAAGGAATGTGTAACTATTGTAGTTATAACTATTCTTTTAAGGTTTATGAAACCAAGTTGCTATTCTAGAGTTGTTGACCCACTCTTAAATGACCTAGATTTGATCTTGAGTTGTTTCATTGTGTTGAGACTTGAATTGAATGAAAGATTGATGATTGAACTAATTGATTTAATGTAAATGGCCTAATTTGCCCAATTTGTGGAAATTGAAAAATTAGGGTTCATAACCTATTTCAAATTTGGGGCTTTTCATGTATGTTGTGCATTTGGGTGTGTATATGATGCACACAAAGTTTCATGTTGATTGGATTTCATTTGGATGAGTCTTGAAGCATGAAATGACCAAATGGTCAACTTAGGCACCAAATGGTGCTCTCGGCCTTGGGAGAGGAATTTGGGGATTTTGTGTCTTTTGGTGTTTTGATGTTTTGAACATGATAAGTTCATCTTAGAAATGATTTAGAATCATTCAAAATTGATTGGATCAATTTCGGACTAAAATGGACAAAATACCATATAAGGGTAATTTGGTAATTTCACTTGAATATGATTCATTTGAAATTTTATTTCATAATTTGATTATTGGAATATTAAATAAATATGTTTATTTAATAATCCGAGAAAAAGTTTTGAAATCCGAAAATACGATTTTCGCCGCTTCCGCTGCGTTACCGGATTCACCCCGTAATAAAACCCCTTCACTTTGGTCTAGCAAAAAACATGAGGTAAATTTTAAATAAACGGAAATTTATAATTGTCTTTGTTTTCGGTACTTACAGTGTTGGTAATGCAGGATAATGTCACGTTAAATGCGAAAAATCGAAGTCACTGCGTTTTAACCACCGTGGAGGTTCGAAGCCATTTATCCAACATCGTGCCGAACATTCTGAGGTAAATATATCCTAACGTAAAATTTTAACAGTTAATTATTTTTACTAATCTGGAATAATATGATTTATTTTCTGTTTATAACAGAGTAGCACAGGTGAGGTGCAATCATTTCCAGATTTTTTCCGTGTGACGCATTACAATGAGAGGAACAAATGGATAAATGAAGAAGTCGAACGCTGCTATGTAAGTTTCAGTTTTTAAAATAAAATAATTAATATATGTTAATTTTTTCTCAAATTCTAATATTAACTTATTTTTTGAAACAGCACGCAATGATGGAACTCCAACATCAAACTCATGAGACAGGGTCCGACCCCATACCAGATGAGCAGCTGTCGCAATTGGTTTTGAAGAATCAGACAGCTTACAACGTTGGCCTTGGCACTCGTAAAAAGCCAACGTCATCTACACGCAATAGTGTTAATTCGGACAATGTCTCTCTTCGAGACGAGTTAGTCACCACCAAAGACGAGCTAGCCAGCACCCGAGATGAGCTGCAGCAGACTAAGGACAAGCTACAACAGGTCACGGTGGACCACGAGAAGAAGATGGTGGACCACGAGAAGAAGATGGAGCAGTTGGAACATCAAATGCTTATTTTCCGTCAGATGTTTGAGGCTTCAATCAGTCAGGGTGCATCGGGCTCGAGCGTCCCCCCATCACAGTAGCAATTAATTTTATATTTGGTTTTGTATAAACATTTTGAACAAATAGATTTAATATAATTTTTTTTTCTAAAACAAATTACAATATAATATTTCGTAATTCTGTTATTAATTACATTTTTTTTTTACTAAATAAATATTTTAGACCAAAAAAAGAAGTAAAAAAAATAATTTTTTAAAAATAATTTTTGAACTATTAGCGACGAAATAATTCGACGCAAATATGCAACTTTCGGCGTCGAATATTTCGACGCTAATAGTAACAAAAAATGGCCGCTATAAGCGTGCATATAGTAATTCTTTTATACTTTAGCGTCGATACGCTTCGACGCTAAAAGATTCAATTTTGGCGTCGAATAATTCGTCGCTAAATATTAACTATAGCGTCGGAAAATTTACTTTAGCGTCGACATAATTTGGACGCTAACATATAGTTTTAGTGTCGCATTTAGTAATATCGACGCTAAAATTTATTGTCGTCGGCATTTCAGCGTCCATTTTTTGCGTCTAATTTCTTCGATGCTAAATGTATTTTGCGCGAAAATGTGGATTATGGCGTCGAAATAATTCGACGCCAAATGTCTAATTTTTGTAGTGGAAGTGTTCACTGGTCAGGTTTATTTAAATTTATTTAATCCGAATGACTAGACCTGGCCACGGTTCGATTCAATTTCATAATGAACAAACCTGAGCCATCCAATTCTACGGTTCGAAGAAACGATAATCGTAATTGATAAAGTGAGAAGAATTCGAAAAGGGGTATATTTTTGAATAAACATATATCATTAAAATATTATAAAAAAAATATCTCCCTGGAAGTTTCCGAAGTGAAAGCAACATAAAACAAGGCAAATTTGATAAGTAAAGGAAGAATTCGAAAAGGGGTATATTTTTCTTTTTAGGTGTTTATTTATTGGTGGTGTTATGGTGTGGGCGAGTGAGTGTGAGTAGATTAAGGTAAGTGTGTCTTGTGTTAACCGTGAGAAGAGAGAAATGAGAGGCGGTTACTGCAAAATTAACATCTCCTCCCTGGTTCCATGCTAATAAATTATCAGCTTACCCTTATCTTAGGGATGGAATGAAATGTAATATAATAGAATGGGATAAAGAGTAACGTAACATAAAATTGTATAAATAAAAAGGTTTTTGTGGATAAGTACATTGGTCTCATTATCAACACGTACGTCTCGCATCTCTTACACCCTCGCGGTGTGTGTAACTACTCCTGCGCATCTTCCCAACAAGACGTGTTGCTCGCCTATACTCTAGATCATTCTCTGTGTGCTCAATGATTGTAAATTCCTATTTCTCGATATCATTGGTGCTACAATCGTGTCATCATCCAATCTCACGGCTTCCTATAAAGCCATTGCATTGCCGAGGATTCTCTCTAACCCTCCATGTTAGTTTCTCTTAATAGCATCCGTCCTTCGTAGAAATTTCCCACACCCCAACTTGAGACTGATACGGTCATGGGGCTTTTCAAGTAGCGAAAATTCAAGCTAATCCAGCACTTGTCGAGTCTCACATCTCGTAAATCATCCTCCCAATACTCATAGGTATAAACCTCCATAATTGAAATGATAATTTTTATTTTTTTTTTTGGAAACTTTGAAAACCTTACCGCCAATTACCTGACCCGATCTTAAGCAAGTTACGAAAGTTAATAAACACCTATAATATCAAATAAGTGACTCAAAAGTGTAAACACATAACACACGACAATTCAAAGCAACGAGAAGCAATATGAGACAACCGTGTATTACAATCAAGCATAATATTAATAATGTTTATAGTACAAGTACATCATTGCATAAACAATTTATTTAGGATTTGTATAAGGCCAAGCTAGGCCCAGATATTGTCGAACCAGACTGAGCACAAGCCCAATCAGGCTCGAGGGTGGTTTCTAAAAAATGAATTATTATTATTATTATTTTTTGGAAAAACGCAATTAATTTTTAGAATTTTTTAATAGTTGAAAATGAAAATGAAAAATTTCAATATTTTAGTATTTTTTTTGAGATTGGACCTTAAAGTATTTAAAATTAAAAATTAATTTATATAATTCAATAATATTATTTATTAAGAAAACCGAATCCGGCCAAAGGCCGCCAAAGATTATTATATCTTGCCAGTAAACCAGACAATATAATTGTATATACTTCCGAAATTTGATTTTGAGTTGCAAAACCCAAATAAGTTCAATAAATAGACACTTCTTGTACTTGGACGTCAATACACGACGATTGTATATATTATCCAACTAAAAGATGATGAAAAACTTTATAAACTGAAGAAAAAAGAAAACACTGTTCTATTTCCTCAACGTTCATCCAATAAGCTTTCTACTAGATCTACGGGATCAAAAACGAGAGCCTCAAGTAATCGAGAGAAGAAACATAAGGGAAATAAAAATAAAAAATAAATAAAACAAAAAAACAAACAATAAAACAAAAAAAAAAAACAATAAAAAAAAAAAGCATTGTGTTGCTCAGATTGTTACTTTGTTGTTGGAGATAATTACTAAAAAAAAAAAAAAATCTATGTTCTAATTTGAACTTTGGTGTTGAAGGGCTCTATAGATAGATCTCTCACATTACGAAAAAAATTTGCAGGGGAGCTCATTGGCACCGCCATACTACCACTTAAAACTGACGGATAGTAACCTTAAAAACCGAAGAACCCGAGCTCACTGGCTCTCTCCTTCTCGAAAGTCTCGAAGTATTGATAAATGATGGTGACGGGCAAGCAGAATTCCAGTCCCCTAACCAATTGCCCCCATGAAATCTGCCAACACCGTGAGCGCACCAATGCACCCCCACCAAAAGCGGCAGCAGTGGGTATGTAGCGGTTGAGCTCTTTCTGTAAGTTTGCCTCTCTATGTCCAGGCATAACCATTTGTTGTTCCTGTTAAAAGAGAGAAAATTGTAACAAATAATGTCCCTGTTTTTACTAGGCAAATAATCTACAACAAAATATCAGACTCATGTTAAGCTCAATATTCAGAATAACTCATCAGACAAATGACCAAATTGAGTAGAGAATTTAAGTTAAGCTCAACATCCGAATTAGCCCAGAGATGTGCGATCACACTTAAATTGACATGAAACAATGCATCAGAATATAGTGTTACTAGGTTTGATAAAGTTTAAGTCTTTCTGCTACAGTGCTAAAATGGTATAACCAACTCAAGTCTGATACCAACCAGTGATTCTAGTTCTTAACAAGATGACCAAAATACAATTCTAGAAACTTTAATTAAACTAACTTATATGCATATTCAACTTTAGTCCCATTCTTATTCCACAAGTTTATAGAAGGAAGAAATACAAGAATAATTAAATTAAAAAAATTTATAAATAAGACAGCTAACAATACACTAGGCAAAAATGCAGTACATATGCAACCACATTTTTCTTCTGGTAATAAAACCACAAACATTAAATCCCATACCTTAAGCTGCTTTGCAACATCTTTAGCAGATGATCCAGAAACTTCAATCCAAGTTTTTGAAAATAGTGCGCAAGCCGACAACATAAACACAAGATAAAACAGTGCATGGAAAGGATTGGCAGCCATATCAGCTAGCTGTGAAATACAAATAGCATGCCAATTTAACAATTTTGGTGTCATCAAACAAAGCATGGAACAAAACGAGTATATTATTAGGAATAGGAAAGGTCTCAATTACCTTGAAGGAGCAGTAATATAGTATGCAAGGCCACCCACAGGACAAATTGACCACCAGAGTATTCAGATCCCTTCCACTTCCCCAATAGATTCACAAAAAAGTTACCACTGTATCCTGTACAGCAACTACTTAAGCAAACAATATGAGTATGATTAAATTAAAACAAAATACTATTAAACAAAACATATGACCATTAACCTCCAATACCTGTGAAATGAAGTAAAGGTTAGAGACGAGAGCAGACTGCAAAAGATGGGCATATTAGAGGTGTAGAACATTTGATGGGTACGATCCCTGCTGCCACGGCCATTCTTCGACCTCACAGGCAAAACAACACGGAATCCTTGGAAGTAAATGACAATTAGGAATATCAAGACTGTAGCAAGGAGATTTGTCACATTTGGCAGATTCTGCCGGTAAAAAGCTTCCCGAAGACCACGAACTTTGTCGTTTCGAGTGATCAACAGATGGAATAAAGCTATAACACAGCACCTTCAAATTCAGCTCCCCTTCCACTGTTAATGGTGGTGGGACTAAATGCTTTCCAGATGATGTTTTCACTGCAAAAAATACATAGATAACCAATTTTTATGTATTTAAACTTTTAAGTCCTATGGTAATTGTGAATCTATAAAACTTTAAACTATAAAGTGCTACTAGAAACAAGACAAATAAGAATTTTTAGTCCTCGAAACAGTAAAGTAAAATCTTCAACTCACCAAATATTGGTTGCTATGAAAAGGGAGATACCGGATCCCAGACCATAACCTTTTTGGAGGAGTTCATCCAAACAGATCACAATAATACGGCAAAGCAGAGCTGAACAATGATAAGAATGGCATTGCCTACTCCAAGTTGGCTAACACTACCATACATTCCTGAGAGAACATAGGCAACTGCTTCCCCAATAGCTATGAGGATGCCCAGCAACTTCTGTGCACCATTTCTGGCAGGAAGAGAGTGATAATTAAGGAATACACTCAGAAAAACCAAAATCAATGTGAATAGTTTGTCTATAAAGCACATCATTTTCAATTATGCTAGAGATGATTAAAAATAGTTAAATCAGTAATGTTAAGCAAGCGTCATTCATACTCAGTACTTACACAAGCATGGGAACAAATGTACCAGTAAAACCTATAAACTATTGGCCAAGATTGCCCACAACCAGAATCATCACAGTCCATTCAAATGGAAGTAACTTTCTCTCTCTCATGCATACACAGGAAGACTTGAAAAAAAATTAAGAGTGACAAACTGACAATCATATGATCTGATAGTAGAAAAGCACATGAACCAACATAAAAAAGACAATTCATGCTCTTATCATTAAATAAAAATAATGGCTAACAAAAATAGATTTTTGGGTTCCATTGTCTTCGTCTTGTAAAAAATGCTCATGATAAGTCAGAAACCAATATAAACATAGCCCAGAAAGAATACTCACAAGAGGGCACGATCTTCACGAACGTTATTGTCCACTTCAATGATCTTTGACCCAGCAAGGAGTTGCATCCCAATCCAGATGTCACAATTGGGGTGATACCAAGCTCCATTAAGTCCCACGGTTTGAAGCAAGAATAACACGACTCAATAGAATGGATCTGCACCAGTTGTCGAGTGTATGCCATACAGCGGAGCTGACTGCATACCAAGAATATGAAAAGAGAGATTACAGTATAATAACCTTTTCCCTAAATGGAACTTTCCTGTCAGCACTCTGAACTTCAGGAAGAAATGATAGGAAAGGCCTGACAAGATGGAGCACTCTGAATCCACCTCCCATTTTATTCAGTCCCAACTAGACCACCTAATCTGCACACTATCACAAGTAAGATAAGTATCCCGGTCTTTCATTAAAACTTTTGAAGCAAAAATAGTAGATAGCACTATTCACATTAGATCCAATGTTTATAAAAAGACTTCTTGATAAGCATCAAATAACATATATAATGGCTCCTACTACTGCTATTTTTTGTGATTGAACTTTATTATCTTAAACCAGAAAAAAAATACAATACACATAATTCAAAATTGGAAAATTTCTTCATAATTTATTTTTAGCTCAACCAATACAAGATATATTATCAGGTGCAATGAATAGTTCAAATCCGCAAAATAATCTGACATAATAGGACCAATACACACTTGTATACGTACGGAAACAGACCTAACAATATATCTTTGACATGAATCAAAAACTTTCTGTTTGGTTCCCGAGAAAACTATTTGAAATCTGAATTACAATTTCAGATCTAAATTGACCAAAAACCAAAAAAAAAAAAGCTATGCTCACATTGAAAAACGCAGAATTCTTCAACAAAGTCAAAATCATAAGTCATACAAAGAAGAACAGTAGATCGATTGAAATTGAAGAACAAACCGTACGAAGTCGCGGATCAGGGAACCGTAGTGAAACGGTGGTGTATAAATGAATCCGAATTGTATAAACACGGAAGTTAACGATGAGTCTTGTGCTGTCTAAAACTGAAGTTATAGATGTCCGTGCGTGACTTTCGGACACGAGATTGAATCCACTGAACGGTGGACGCGTGTGATGCGAATTGTGACGTGGCTAATGCAGATTAAATTTTTTTATTATTTTTTGGAAAGAAAAAACTAACCATTTAATTTTTGTGAGACCCGATCGGGTCGGGTCATCCAAATTTTTTTCAATGAATTAATTATTTTGAAATAAAAATATTAGTTATTTTATGTCCCGAAAATTATCATATATAATAAAGTTTCAAGACAAAAAAATAATAAATAAATGAAATAATAGTAAAAACTTCAAAAAAAATAAAAATTTTAGAAAATAATAAAAATTTTAGAAAAATTAAAAAAATTATAAGGTCGGGTCGAGTCAAGTTTTAAGGTCAAACTCGTGACCTAACCCGTAATTTCGGGTCGGGTCAGATTAACCTGAAAAATCACTTATTTCTTTTAAAACCCACGTGGATCGGATCGAATCGGGTAGCTGGTTCACCCGTAAATTTGAACACCCCTAATGGTAGGAGTAACTGAGTTTGATTTTAAGATAATTTACGTATCTGTCTTCCAATGAAAAAAGCTTTCGAGAATATGGAAGAAACACAAGTACTGTCTGTCGTTCATCGGAAGTATATCAACGGAGTCTAATAAAAGAAAAGCCAAAGCCAAAACAGAAGAGCAATAACGTCTCGAAGTTGCGTACTACGTTGAAGTCCTCACGGTTTTGGACTCCGTGGAATTGATAATGATATTTGTATAAAAATATAGATAAAATGGAGATAAAAAGACTAGCATAGAGTACTACCTTCAAGACTCTCTTAATTTCATTTTTAGGTGATTGTGTCAGACTCAACTTATCACTTTTTAACAATTGACACATCCCAAGATTTATAATTATGCATACTGAATCTCTTCAGTAGCTACTCAATGTATGCTTCTGAGAGAGACCTAATACCTTTCGAATTATTTCTCTGTGGATTTCAATACCTAGAACAAAAGATACTTTTCTAAGATCTTTCATAGCAAATGCCTAAACAATGACTACTTTGCCTTATGCAGCATGCCTAGATCGTTACATGAAAGTAAAATATCATCTAAATAAAGCATAAGAAAGATAAATTTACTCCCACTGATCTTATATTTATGTATATATCAACTTTACTTTCCACAAAGCCTAAAGATGTGATAACATTGTCAAACTTTAAGTACCACTATCGAGAGGCTTGTTTCAAAACATAAATAAATTTCTTAAGTCTACAGACAAGATTCTTTACAATCTTTCTGAAATCCTTCAGGTTATACTATATAGAACTCTTCACTTCATTCTCCATTTATGAATGCAATTTTAACATTCATCTGATATAACTCCAAATCATAATGAGCTAAAAGTGTCATGATTACTCTAAATGTATCTTTCGAATATACATGAGAAAAAAATTTCAATGCAATCAATTCCTTCTCTTTAAGTAAATCCCTTGGCAACTAATCTGGTTTTAAACATTTTAATATTCCCTTTGGAACATTTCTTAGTCTTATAGACCTATTTACAGCCATTAGGACATAACCTCCAGGCAATTCAACAATCTCCCACACACCATTATATCTCATAGATTGCATTTCATCCCTCATTGAATTTCACTGTAGATCAGATTGAGAACCAAAAACAACTTCTTTAAAAGTTGTTGGATAGTACAATGACTTATGTCATAATCAATCTCATTTAAATATTCTTTATAATCAGAAAGAACAGCAGACTGTCTTACCATGGTTGAACTTTTTAATGAAACCTCCGTAACTATATTTTGTAATGGCGGAATCTCATTTACCTATATGGATTCCTTCCATAATTGAATTAGTCGCACGTGTAGGTTCCAAAGTTTCAGACTGTATGGTATAAGTATATGAACTGTTCTGATTTTTGGTCCTTGATTTGAGATTTCTCTATGATCATCTTTATCAGCCATATCAAATTCTAAGAACTTAACTATTTGTATTTATACAATCTCAGAATCTCATTCTCTATAGTAGAATGTAGCCTAAGAATGATCAAGATATCTAAAAAAAATAGCAACAAGTAGATGTGAATTGCAACTAACCTTTAGTAAGATTATACAGGCGTACTTCTGAATGACATCCATAAACACGGAATGACTCATGCTAGGTTTGGTACCAGTCCATATTTCAAAATGAGTTCTAGCAACATACTTATTTGAAACTCTATTGAGGATGTATAAGGATATTTAAAGTGTCTCACCCCAAAGGAAGTCTGGAAGATTAATTCTAGAAATTATACTCTTTATCATCTCTTGAAGGGTGTGATTCCGCTTTTGGCCACACTATTTGTTTAGGACTACCTAGCATAATAAATGTAGGAAACGACTTTCCTTAGTGCGGCGAAAGTTGCTTGTGGTGGTACCGGCTCCGGTATGGATCTTTAAAATTTTCTTTACCTTCTCCCTTTGTTATAGTAGTCGAAATTAATCCTTTGATGTCCAATGCTTGGAACAACCACTCGATCTTCCGAACTATAACTCGAAACAAAAAAACTGAAGTGTGGGCTTCACTCACAAAGATCAAACCTCTAAACTGTTTAGAGAAATAAGATGTCACAATGATTTTTGGATTTTTGGAATTTCAAACACTCTCACAATATTTGTGAATGTTTGCACTCTCTCTATTTTCTCTCAATTGCACTTGTGTGAATGAATGCAAAATGTTAACCTTAAGAAGAGAGAGAAATGGTAGAGATTATATTCTCTTACGCAAGCCAACTAACCTTGTCATTAAGCATCTAATGCTTTCTTGCAATGGCTAACACAAAAATGTGTATGTCATACCAAAGCATAAGAAATGATAAGCTAAAGACAAGGACTTTGTCATTAACAATCTAATGCTTTCTTTCAATGGAAAACACATAAATGTTGAGGCCATATCAAAGCATAAGAATGGATTAGCTAATGATAAAACTATTAGGTGTATATAAGCCACCTAATAGACATAATAAATTTGAGAGCATGGGAAGCCATATGGCTTTGTCTCCAAGGTAAATAAAAATACCTATATGAATAAAGATTAAATTACCGTCAATTATATTGTAGTAATTATCTCATAATTATTACTATCTTGATTATCTCATAATCAAGACTTGATTATCTCATAATATTCTAGAAAACGTTAAGTTAAACTAATTTAACATAGTTTTCATTTGTGACCATAAATATTATTAATCTCATTAGTAATATATAAATATAATATGAGCATATTATTAGACAATATAATTAAATTAGGTTTGCTATAGTTAATCGAGCTAGCACGAAGACCAAATGAACCAACAGTTCCGAGCTCCAATAATTCCGAAATATTAATTAAGCTCTTTAGTCAAATATTAAGAATTATTAACTCCGCGTTATTCCACTAAAAACTCGAAGTTGAACTCCCGTTACTGTAGATGGATAAAATAAACCGAACAACTTCAGTGTCCATCGATATAGTCATTATATATGGATATAGGCCTTCACGAATATCTCATAAATAGAGCCGGGTCAAAATTCCGTTAAATCCCTAAATATTTTGTCTCTTAAGCACCTTGATTCTATAATGAATAATTAATTCATAATAATTATGAATATAAAACTTTCTATTCGTAATAGAAAAATTGAGCGCTCAAATTATTCAGGGCCCGAATCAACTCTTAAAAGTGATACTCTTCTATTTTTCGTAAGAATGAGTGAATTCGATATCTATGCAAAACGTTCACAGATACACACCAAATCATATCCCGAAAATACGTAGTTTTTGGCCGGGAATGCAACAATAACCTCACCATAGTAAATCAAAGGACATAGCCTATCATCCAGGAGTTCATAGTACACTCAGGATTAAGAATTGAATCCATATGTGACTATCTATTAGATAAAATGAATTTCTTCGGTTAACGTATATTAAAAGAAATTCGTATTTATCTGAGTCCAGTCCTATATGATCTCATCATACAAGGTGCCCCTATTCCTATGTCACTACATGAATGATCTCAGATCAAGGTCGTCATACAAGTATTGGATGGACCGCAGCTATAGATAAACCACAAACAAAATACCCACTTTGTTTGCTCTCTAGGACTATTTAGATTACTAACTCAAGACTTAAATCCTCTTGTGCATCAAACATACACTATATCTGAAGGTACAATAGTAATTAAGGTAAACAAGACAATTGGACAATATGCGATATAAAAAAAAAACTTTGATAAAATGAATAATGCATTTACTATTATTACAATAATCAATTCTGTTTACAATACATGAAGCTTTGGGACATAAATCCCAACAGTAAATTGACTTACTATTTCACAATCTTTTAAGTATATGGCAAATGATCCCTTTATTTGTCCACTGACCCCATCACCACCCGGTCAGACCTAACAATCTTGATAATTTTTCCCAACTATTTCTCAACTACAATCTTAAATTTATCAAGGGTTTTAGACTTTTCTTTATTCAAGTACATATATCCATATAAGGAAAAATCATCAATAATTGTTATATAATACTTATTATTGTAAATTATGGGTGAATAATGTCCACTTATATCTGTATGAATTGTAAAATATCAAAGTTACGAGTGGATTCCTTTTCCTTTATTTTGATTAGTTTACCTTTACAACATTCAATACATGTTCTAGGTTGCTAAAGTCAAGAGAATATACGATATTATAATATATTAACCTTTCTACTTTTTCCCTAGAAATGTGGCCAAGCCTTTTATGGCACACCATGAATAACTTTTCCTTTATTAAGGATCTTTTAGCAACAACTTGTTCAACGTTATATGAATTAGAATATAATTGACTTGATGCTAAGCAGAGACTATACAATCCATATGACAAAACATAAAAGCCAATTTTATTTGAGTTGAAATATACAGATATAGAAGTGCATTAAATTCAAAATCATAACGTTGTTTGTCTAGTGTAGATACTGATATCAAGTTTCGTCTAAAAGATGGTATATTTAAAATATTTGACAAAATAAGTTTATAATTGGAGTATAGTTCTAAACAAACATCTCCAATCGAATTTAAATATACCAATTCATTATTGCCAACTGTGAGCTTGAACTCATCCCTATTTAGTTTCCTCTAATTTATGAATTATTTCAGTGTGAAAGAAATATGGTTAGTTACACTACTGTCTAGCCACCAAGAACTAGATCTGACATTAACAAAATTGGATTCACATACAATAAAAACTAAAAAGTTAATTGCATGCTCATGTTTCTCTAATCAAACTTTATATTTAGAATACTCTGATTTCTTATGCCATTTCTTTTACAAAAGAATCACTTAATTTCATTCTTGAAGACACTTTTAGTACTACCCACAATACTTTTCTGACTAAATTTTATTATAATCTGATCATTATTAAAAGCAGAAACTCTAGATTTCTTACATTTCTTATGAGGTTTAGAAAGAATGAGAGCTACATCTATATGCCCAACCTTGAATTTTTCTTCCTCAGTAACGCATATAGCAATGAAATCATTGACATTCCATTACTCTTCCCTCGAATTTTAAGTAGTTACACTTGTTCCAAACTCTGGGGGCATAGTATTCAACATTTGATGGACAATGTAAGCATCGAGAAGAACAATGTTAAGATTTTTTAGCTTGTTCTAAATATAGACAATTATCAAAATGTACTCATAACACCTCAATTACTATAATGCTTCATTGAGTATAATTGCTTTAGAAAGGTATCAATTTCTGCATTGACTGAGACTTTGTATCTTTGAGATACGATTGCCATAAAATCTCATGCTATAGTGATCTCTAGAAGACCACTTAGCAAATGCTCATGAATGGATCTCTTTATAGTCAAATAGCATATACGATTTGACTTGTGTCAGTATGCAGCTGCTTATTCGTATCAGTGGTGGAATTAGTAAAATCAACTGGTTTAGGAGTAGTCAAAGTAAGATCAATATCTGCTAATTCCATAGCCAACTAACTCCACATCTCTTTTCCACACTTTAAAATTGGAGTCACAATGTTGTTGTTAATTGAAAATGTGACTAAAAAATAAATAATAATGGAATTCTTTAACTTAAGAACTACACAAGATAATAAATAATATTCCAAGTAAGAAAAGAGCATTATACCAATAATTTTGGAACATCACTGTATAAACACAGTTGGGCAGAATATACAATATGAAATTAAAAATTCTTAATATAAGATGATTCAGAAACTTATCAAATCCTCGTAAGTTTACCACATTTATGTGAATAAACCACTCAAACTAGTTCATTCCTAG
The DNA here is from genome assembly GCA_019454045.1 of Zanthoxylum bungeanum. NCBI lineage: Eukaryota > Viridiplantae > Streptophyta > Magnoliopsida > Sapindales > Rutaceae > Zanthoxylum > Zanthoxylum bungeanum. The sequence goes on from SKCR01037256.1 coordinate 139,004, forward strand.
CCATATATCTCATATGTAATATTTCTAAAATTTAACATACAATCCACATCTTTAAACAGAATATTGCACATCAAAAAAATAGACACATCCCTAAAACATGTGAGACCATCATTACTTAAAAAATTTAGTGAAAATGTCACTTTGGTGGCTACAATTTCACTAAACCCATAAGCAATCATCACATCGGGATACACTTTATATTATCCTGAAAAATAACCTTCATAATATTATGACATAATTTATAAGATAAATTAACATAATTTATAACATAAATTAATTCTTTACATTTATCTCCGTATCACAAATAATTTAATTGCATTGAAATTTTTTCATGAGAGATAATTAATTCTCTCTATGATAATTTTTATACCCATATATAAATAAAACATGATGAGATAACAATTTATCTCTTTAATTATCGTAAATAATTAATTAAGACTTTAAATTTGAATTCTGTGGAAAACTGAAATTAAAATAAAGTTTAAGGTTCAAATTATAATAGAGAGGGGCCTAGATGCTATTTACCAAGGATTCTGATGAAATTTGCTAGGGTGCTAACTAAATATTTGCCAAAAGTGGCTCGTACGTGCGCGACACGCACACACCTCCCTTTGTGCCAGGGGTTGCTTGCACGTGTCATGTACGCAACCGAAACTTCTAAGAAACTGTCGGTAATATCCCATTAAGTTCATTTTTATTCTCAAGTTTGTGCATTTACACAGTTCCCATGTCCTTTCTCCTTCAACCCCTTTAATTTAGATCTGGACTTTTAAACACCAAATTTCAGTATTTCATAAATCCCAGAAATCACAGATCTGTTTCAATAATCAATCCAATAAATCTTATGTGCTTAAAATTGGATCAATTAATAACAACCATCAATAAACCAAAACAAATGAATATAATCATGGATTCAACCAAAAACAAAAAATCCAAAAATTCATCAAAATTTTCTTATCTTTGTGAAAAATCATTTGATTCTAAAATTGTATTCTTACTTTGATAAAACATGTTAGAATTTATTTTGCACATGATCTTTATCACAAGAGCTTAATGTTGGCGTTTTAGCAGTGGAAGTGCGATTTTAGGTGAAAATGATTTTTAAACATTTTTTAAACTTTCCAAACGAATAATATAGAAGTGAAGTGAGGTTTACCGCTATGTCTATGCCGTCGGTGACCATGACACTATTGAGCTCGCAGCTCGTAGAGAACACAGATTAGTCTACGAGGGACTAACCAAAGAATAATGGAATCGCCACCCAGTATATGACACTGTGAATGATTTAAGGCCCTGCTACACCCACTACTAGGTCCGATCTTAAGTCTGATTTGGGTTCAAAATGGTTCCTTACTGATGTCAATATCAATACTCAAAAGAGGATCCACATGTCTTATAATACAACCACACACATAAACAGTTTATATCACACAAAGTGCAATAATTTAGAGAATTACAAGATATCCTGTAACAACCCCAAATATTTTAGTACGACTAGTAATGCGTAGGAATTTTCTTTTTCGGGCTAGCAAATATTTCCGGGATTGATTTAAGATAATGATCAAATATTTGACTTTTAGTCCAACTTTCCTTATTTCATTCTAAGGCCCAAAAGCAAATTTAGAAGAAATGTAATTAAAGCCCAAGGCCCAAAATAAAACATGACAAATTTTACTAGATTTCTCTAGAAAATGTTTAACTATCAACAAAGAAGAAAATGCCTTCATTTTTTCCTTGGTTTGGGCGTGAGTTTGAGAGGAGAAAGAGAGAGAGAGAGCTTGCAAGTTTTCTGTCAAAAATCTTAAAGCCAAACAGGTAATCCATTCAAGCTTAACTTAGAAAAATGAAGAAGAGAATCAAAGGGCTTTATTGGAGAAGAAGAAAATTGAATTAAGATGAGTAACAAATGACCCAACCTTGATATGTTGAGTTATAATAGACTGATGATGGTAGTTTGTTATTGATTGGTAATCTTGTGTTGATTGATGATTGGTTGATTGAGAAGCTTATGCTTAGGTGAATTTTAGTTACAATATTCTAGTTGTAACATGTGGTAGGATTAATGAGAATTTGGTGGTGATGAGGTATTGGGTGTGTCATTTGATGATAATGGTGTGATAAAGATATAGAATTTTGAAGGTGGTTGTGTGAAATGAGATTTGGGGGTTATTATTGAAGAAATGGAAATCTGCCTCTGGAACTGGCGTCGCGTCGTGATGCGCCAAGCTTGCATCGCGATTCAGACGAGGCAGAGAGGTGAATAGATTCAACTTGGGCGTGTTAGGATGCAAGCTTTCGTGTGTCGTGACATGATTAAGGCAGAAACATGCATGAAACTTGCACGGGCGCGTCAGAATGGGTAGGAGACCTGTGTCGCGATGAGACAACCAAAACAAATCATAATTTTTTTAGAAGATGGGACGTGTAACCAAGAGTCTGAAATTTTGATTCACATTTCATTTAAGGAATATAAATATTTTAAGGGGGGTAATCCATTATATTAAGGAGCCTTATGTGATTTTGAAACGTATTTTATAATTGATGATTCTAACTCCATGTGCTCTATATAGATACTCACCAGGAGCTGCGCTCGCCCCCAGCGACATGAAAGGAACTTGGCTGGACTTTAAATCTATATGTGGAGAATTATTTTTTGAGGAATTGATTTGATAATTATTTGCTTCATATTAAAATCTATTTCAAGACTTATTTTTAAGTTTTAGGGAATTAGCCTTATTTAATTATCAGTTGCGTGTTAACTGAGATTTGATTTGAAAGTTTTAAAGTTTATCACTAATATATTTATGTTTTTTGAGGCATGGGGAAAAATCCACCTCGACTCTTACTTACGGAATTGACGGACAGAGACTGTATGCATACGTAGTTCAAAGCTAGGGAGACGGCGAGACGTATCGCCCCTAGACCCTAGTTTCAGGGCTTGGAGGGTAGCATAGATCCACACCCCCAGTCTAGTTTGTGGCTTGGGGGAAAGCAATACGTAATGCCCCAAGACCACTAGTTTCAGGGAAAAGAGTGGCATGTTTTGGGGGACGGTGATACGTAACGCCTCAAAGTTATGGATTTGCACTTTTGGCTACAATTAGACGTGTTGGGGGATGACGATACGTAACGCCCCCATGCGTCAAGTTTTTCTACAGTACCAGAGCTATCTTTCTCAGAAAGTTTTCAGGAAAATGATTTCCAGTTTAAAAGAAAAAGAACTAGTTTCAAGAAAATTTTTCAGAAAATCTTTAAGTATAAATGGTTTTATATATGTTCTAATTCAGTTTCTTATTTTGCAACTCCACTCACTGAGATCTTCTGGACTCACCCCACCATTTCCCAATTCTTTTGCAGGATACTTCTTTTGGTGAGCCATTTGCCATTTTGGAGACCCAGTTCGAGGACAAGTGCTACACTGCAGTCATTAGTTGTCGGGTCCATCATTCCAAAACTATGTTCATATAAAGTGTAGTCTTCTGAGATGTCATTTTGTTGTATCATTGACATGAGTTTGATGTTGTATGCACATTGTATTTACGCTTAGTCATGTATATTTGCATGTATTTGTTTTCATAATCTCGCATTAAAGTTTATTTAAGTATTCAAGTTTGTTGTGTGCTTCAGTAAACATTGCATAAGCTTGAGATAAAAAGCAAGTGTCCTAGTGCATGTGTTATAGGCTTAGGCGACAGTGGAATCTGTTGTTTGCCGGTAACATTTCCGAATCAAGGATGTTACAAAGATAATATCAGAGCATGCTGTAGGGAGTCAGTGACTGCTGTGAGGGAGTAGCAATGGCTTGTATATGTGGTTTACCCAGGGTATTACTATATATAAGTGACTGTTCACTCCGGTAATCTTGTCTCGAGAATTGTCTTATTCAAGTCATTTATAATTCTTTTACATGTGATTGACCATTTCTTTTTCTCTCTTAATTTCTTAAATTCCATTCCACCCAAGGGAAGAACCGGAGTTAGGGGAGACCCAGGCATGGTACGGTGCCTCAAGGTATAAATCTGGATCAGAAATCAGTAGTACCTCCCTCTGAGCCATATAAGGGCAATGACCCAGTAGTTCTAGGTTGACAGCAGATTCAGAAGTCCGTAGCAGCCTTAGCCTAGTTGATTACTCGACAGCCGCATCTACTAGGCCTAGAGCCAAGAGCTGCATAACCCACTATTCTTGTACCACCACCACCAATATAGGTATCCATGGCTCACCAAACAGTAGATTCTCCAAATATACCATACTATACTACATTCAGAGCCGAACCGTCTGTTGTGCCACATGAGCCACAACTAGTAACAGTTCAGGTTATGCAGCGGCAAGAACTATCAGTATCTTTGCATGACTTTCGGAAGCTTCGTCCTCCCATTTTTTCGGGAGTAGAGACCTCCCCTGATCCTTGTGGTTTTATTGAGGAATTAGATAGGATATGCACGGCTCTAGGATGTTCTGCAGAAAGGGTAGTGGAGTTAGTCAGTTTCCAGTTAAGAGATGTCGCTAACACATGGTTTATGTTTTTCCGAGATGGTTGGCGACATGACACCCCTCATCTGGCATGTGTTGAGTTAAGTACGACTTTTCTATTCAGATTCTTGCCACATAGTATCAAGGATGCCAGAGCCCGCGAGTTTGAACAGTTGGTACATGGTGAGCATATGATAGCTTTAAAGTATGACATTTTGTTCACATGATTATCTTGCTATGCCCCACATCTGGTCAGTACGGAAGAAATGAAGGTGAAGAGGTTTGTAAATGGGCTCCAGGACTATTTATTCCGATCTATTCATTTTACAGAAACTACTACCTACACCCAAGTTCTAGATGCTGCCTTGCGGTTTGAAACAAGGGTTAGAGAGAGACAAGCAGAGAGGGAGTCTCAAAACAAATCTAGATTGGAGGAGAAGACTATGCTGTAGCAGAGTGAACCTAGTAGACAGCAACAAATGTCAGCCCCGCCTACGACACATAGAGACATGGGTTTAGTTCAATGGGGTCAGGATCGTAGGCCGGCTTAGAATGTTGCCTTTCGTGCAGTTTCTTCTCCCTCGTTAGTCAGCCATGGCAAACCCTACCACATTGTCCTGTTTGTGGACGAGCTGATATTGAGACCTGTAAATCCGGGAGTAAAGGTTGTTATTAATACGGGCAGATGAGTCATTTGAAGAGAGACCGCCCAATACTAGAAGAGCAATTACCATCTTACAATGCCGCCGCATCTGCACCCTAGACACGGCCTAACAGAAATATAGGAGGATGAGAGCAGAGGCAAGTAAGTAGAGGACAGACAGTTGGTGGAAGGGGGCAACTAGTTGGTGATCGAGGACAAGCTTCCTCCAAAAGAGTTCAAGGCAGGGTGTATACCCTCACTCCATAGAAGGCATAGGCATCTAATGTGGTGGTTACATGTATATTGCTGATAGATTCTATACAAGTATGAGTATTATTTGATTCAGGTGCTACACAATATTTCGTGGCACTTTATTTTCTCAATCAGACTGGTAGGGACGTTTAGCCTTTAGACTCCTCTATCATTATAGCTGCACCTATAGGAGACCCCTTAGAAGCTACGCAGGGTGTGAGGCAGTGTTCTATAGATATTGACGGATATTTGTCCTATGCCGACTTAGTGGTGTTGGGTATTTTAAGTTTCAATGTTTTTTTAGGGGATGGATTCGTTAGCTAAACACCATGCAATACTTGATTGCCTGGAGAAGACCGTTACATTACATGTTCTCGATAGATCAATAAAAGTCTATCAGAGAGATAGAACTGTAACACCTCATAATTTGATATCAGCTATGTAGGCATTTAAACTACTCTAGAAGAAGAATATGGGTTATTTGGCTTATATAACAGATAGTAGAGTGGAAAATAAAGATCTTGAACAGATCCCAATGGTGAGGGAGTACCCTGATATGTTTCCAGATGAGTTGCCAGGGTTACCTTGGGATAAAGAGATTGATTTTTGTATCGACAACATGCCCCGAATACAACCTATATCGATTCCTCCATATAGGTTGGCCCCTGCAAAACTCAAATAGTTAAAGGCACAGTTATAAGACTTGATGGATAAGGGTTTTACTCATCCCAGTGTGTCCTCATGGGGTGCTTCGGTTTTATTTGTTAGGAAGAAGGATAGGACACTGCGTTTGTACATAGATTATCGACAATTGAATAAGGTGACGATCAAGAACAAATATCCATTGCCAATGATCGATGATCTATTTGATCAGTTACACGGAGTGTAGTTGTTTTCAAAAGTTGACCTACGATTGGGTTATCATCAATTGAAGATTAGGGAGAGTGATGTTTGAAAACAACATTTCGAACTAGATATGGGCATTATGAATTTTTAGTAATGTCATTTGGTTTGACCAATGCTCCTCCAGCGTTTATGGACCTGATGAACAAGGTGTTTAGACCTTTTTTAGATCAGTTCGTAATAGTCTTATTGACGATATTATGGTATATTTGCGTAATGAGCAAGAGCATGTGGAACACTTATACCGGGTGTTACAGACACTGGGAGAACAGAAGTTATACGTTAAGGTCTCGAAGTGTGAGTTTTGGTTGACTAGTGTTGTATTTCGGTGTCCAAGGAAGACATTGGAGTATATTCCCTGAAGATCAAAGCCATTCAAAATTTACATCGACCTAAGAGCATAACGGAGATTCACAGTTTCTTGAATTAACAGGGAATTATAGGAGATTGGTAGAGAATTTCTCCAGAATAGCTGCTCCATTAACGTGACTGACTCAGAAGAATATGAAGTTTGAGTGGTCTGATGCTTGTGAGAAAGGTTTCCAGGAACTCAAATGTCTATTGACTACTGCTCATATTCTTGCCCTGCCAGTGGGATCAAGAGGATTTACAGTATGCTGTGACGCTTCTAGAGTGGATTTAGGCTGTGTGTTGATGCAGAGAAGAAAAATGATTGCTTATACCCCCGAACAATTGAAGTTTTATGCGTAAAATTACCCCACCCATGACTTTGAGATGGCTGCAATAATATTTGCTCTGAAGATTTAGCGGGATTACTTGTACAGTGAAAGGTTTGCAATTTTCACCGATCAAAAAAGATTCAAGTATATCTAAAGCCAAAAGAAGCTTAATTTGAGGTAGAGAAGATGGGTGGAGTTGTTGAAAAACTATGACTGCTCCATTCAGAACCACCCGGGCAAAGCTAATGTTGTCACAGACGCCTTAAGTAGGAAGTTCATGGGAAGTTTAGCTCATTTGCCAATTGAGAGATGGCGCTCAGTCAAACAGATGCAGAGTTATATGTTTGATGGAGTAAATTTCCAAGTGACGACGCAAGGAGGGTTGTTGGCGCAGATTCAAGTTAAATCCACCCTCATCGATTAAATCAGAGTTGCACATGAAGCAGATCATGAGGTGCAACAAATTAGATGTCGATTACAGCATGGTACGAAGGATGAGTTTTACCTAGACGGTGAAAATCTTATCAGGAAACAGAATAAAATCCTTGTTTCTCTAGTTCCAGAGTTGAAACACTAGATATTAGAAAAGGCCCAAACTTCATCTTACACCATGCATCATGGGATCACCAAGATATATCACGACCTTAAGCATATGTATTGGTGGGATGGCATAAAAAAGGATGTGGCTGAATTTGTCACGAGGTGTCTCACTTGTCAGCAGGTTAAAGTTGAACATTAGAGACCAGCATGGAAGTTACAGAGTTTAGAAATTCTAGAGTGGAAATGAGAGAATATCACTATGGATTTTGTTGCTGAGCTCCCGCGTACCTCAAAGGGCTGTGATTCTATATGGGTGATTGTAGATAGATTGACTAAATCACATTTTCTTCCAGTAAAGACTAGCTTTACAGCAGCTTATATGCCAAACTGTACCTAGACAAGATAGTATCGCTGCACAGAGTTCCTATCTTAATTGTCTCTGATCGAGGTTCTCAATTTATCTCTAAGTTTTGGCAGTCATTCCAGGAGGCTTTGGGTTCACAACAATGTTTTAGTACAGCTTTTACCTACAGACTGATGGCATTCAGAGTGCACCATACATACCTTGGAAGACATGCTTCAAACTTGTGTAAATGAATTTGAGGGTGGTTGGGATCAGTATTTACCACTTATAAAATTCTCTTACAATAATAGTTATCAAGAAAGCATTCAAATGACACCATTCGAGGCTATGTATGGGTGAAAATATAGGTCGCCAGTTGGATGGTTTGAAGTAAGGGACCAGAAATTGTTAGGATCGGATTTGGTACATGATGCCGTGGAAAAAAGTAAAACTAGTTAGATAAAGGTTGAGTACAGATCAGAGTCGTCAAAAGAGTTATGTAGATCATTGGAGGAAGGACTTGAAGTTTCAGGTGGGGGATTTTTTGTTCCTAAAGGTATCTTCTTTCAAATGAATCATGAGATTCAGCAAAAAAGATAAATTTAGCCCTAGATTTATCAGGCCATTCCAGATACTTCGGAGAGTTGGAGAAAGCGCATATGAATTGGTACTTCCCCCTAGCATGGACAAGATACATCCGGTTTTTCATGTATCTATGTTACGAAAGTATTTGCGCAACGAATCCCATATGTTGGAGCCTCAGACAGTTGATATCCATCAAGACTTATCTTATTTGGAATAACCAGTAGCTATTGTGGGAAGAGAGATAAAAAAAAGCTGCGATCTCGATGGGTCCCTTCAATCAAGGTGATTTGGCAACATCACACGGAATAAAAGGCTACTTGGGAACATGAAGAAGCCATAAGAGGACAGTACCCCTAACTCTTCGTGGATGAAAGTACACACCTTATCTTTAAAATATTTTGATTCGACGACGAATCATTTTAAGGGGGGAGAATTTGTAATGACCCTAAATATTTTAGTTCGACTATAACGCATAGAGATTTTCTTTTTCCGGGCTAGCAAATATTTCCGGAAATGATTTGAGACAATGATCAAATATTTGACTTTTATTCCAACTTTCCTTATTTCTTTCTAAGGCCCATAAGTAAATTTTAGAAGAAATCTAATTAAAGCCCAAGGCCCAAAATAAAACATGATAAATTTTACTAGATTTCTCTAGAAAATGTTTAACCATCACTAAAGAAGAAAGTGCATTCCTTTTTCCTTGGTTTGGGCATGAGTTTGGGAGGGAGAAAGAGAGAGAGCTTCCAAGTTTTCTGTCAAAACCCTTAAAGCCAAACAAGTTGTCCATTCAAGCTAAACTTAGAAAAAGGAAGAAAAGAATTAAAGGGCTTTATTGGAGAAGAATAAGATTTAATTAAGGTGAGTAACAAATGACCCAAACCTTGATATGTTGAGTTATAGTATATTGATGATGGTAGTTTGTTATTGATTGGTAATCTTGTGTTGATTGATGATTGGTTTATTGAGAAGCTTATTGTAGGCACTGTATTTTTGCATATAAGTCCCGATGATGATTCTCGTATGGAGGAACTCCTCTATAAGTTCTGGAAGTCGCGGGAAACGGACGTCAGAAGGAAAAAGTCAGAAATCAATACCTTGTTGGATTTAATTCACTTGCCTAGCTTTGGGTTTACTCGCTGAACCTCTGTTTTAACTGTTAGCCTTAGCCCAAAACCCCCCACAAGCCACACACCAAGCCCACATACACCAAGCCACACACCAAGCCCACTAAAAAACACCAAAGTCACGCCCAAACCACCAAACTCACGCCCAAACACATTCAAAATAACAATTACATATTAAACACATGCTAAAATCAAAACAAATCACCTTCCCAAATTAAAGAAATCAAATCAAATCAAATTAAATCATATTCCTAATTAAAAGAAATCAAATCAAATCAAATTAAATCCTATTCCTAATTAAAAGAGATCAAATCACATCCCTAATTAAATAGATTTTTCCTTATAGCACATTAAGATATCCCCATAATTGCACAATATTCATTCCCTTCTCATACAAGGATAACCCCCAATCCTTGCCTATAAAAAGAAGCACAATACCACTTCTTCAACCCCTAGGAATTCACGCCCAAGCTCTCTTAAAAATCCCCTCCATTGTCGTGGTTAAGCCCTTGAAAACACCCTCCATTGCCGCAACAAGCATCCTCCAAAAAGCCCTTCCATCGCCAAACAAACAACCCTCCAGCAAGCCCCTTCCATTACCGAGCAAACAACTCCCAAAGTGCCCTCCATATTGCCACAAAACAACCTCCGAAACACCCCCTATTGACCATCGAAACAGTCCCAAAATCCACCCTTATACCACCGAAATTTTTCCCAGAAACAGCCCCTTATACCACTGAAATTTTTCCCCAAAACAGCCCTCATTCACGCCTAAACAGTCCCCTAATTGCACCCTTAAACCACAAAAAACTGCACTCCAAAACACCTCAAAAAGCACAAAAAAACTGCACTTTAAAATACTCTTAAATCATAAAAAACTACACTTAAAAACAACAGCAAAAATAGCAAAAACAACAGCAAAAACAGTGAAAATAGCAGCCCAAAATAGCGAGCCAGCAAAGGAAAATAACGAACCAGTAAACCGGCGGAGTTGCGGAGCATTAAGCCTTCCGACCGCCGTGTAACGCACTTCCAAAAGACGACTTAAGAGGTTAGACCTGAGGGCACCCTTTTTATTTATTCTCCTTTATTTTTATTTATTTTCTTATTTTACTTCGGATGAGTATTGTTGATTGGTGTATGCTATGAATTTCGGATGAATGGAATATGTGTTCTCTCTTGCGGTATATCGGATGGAAACCCATATGTAAATTTCGTAGCTAAATCCGAATAGACGGTAATGCGGTTTGTACTTGGGAAATAACTCCACGTACCACTTGAGAGACACACATATTTCATTTTATCCACTCTTATGTTTATGCATGATTTCGTCATTTAATATGCTATTTATTTTCTTAAGCATGATTTAGTCTTTTAGCATGTTATTTTCCTTTTTTATGCATGATTGAGTTGGTTATTTCCGAGCATGATTAGTTATTTCTTTTGCATTAGGAATTTAGTTTATGTTTATGTTTAGGTTGTTATTTATTTTTGTCAGATGATTCAACGTGTTCATGAGATGCTTGTGTGCTTGCCGTTATGCCAACTTACTTTTATGCATGCAAACTTAGATTTAGGCTTTATTTTTATGCATGCGAACTTAGATATAAGTTGTATGCACCTTTAGATGTAGGTCATTCTTGCGTATGTAGGTTACGTAGACTTGGTTAAATTATTGCACAAATATTTTTATTACAAGTGGCATAAGTAAGGGACCATTCCGAACCCATTGGTTTGAGGTCTTCTCTTGAGAGGGGTGAGTGCGGACTTAAATCATTTTCCCAGTTCACACTGGGTGGCGACTCCATTATTCTCCAGTTAGTTCCCCGTGGACTATTCCGTACTCCCGACTAGGCTGCGAGCCTAGAACAGTACTAATAATAATGATAAATCAATGAAGAAGACATGTGTAACTGTTTCCAAGTGGTACGTGGAGTTATATCTTGCGTGAAGATTATACTACCGTCCATTCAGAATCAGATATGGAATTTATGTCCAATTTTTCATCCTATATACCACAGGGAAATAAATATAGCCATATTTGGCCATATAAACGTCCGATTTTCTATGTGCATTTCCGGTCAGATATATAGGACGTCTGGCCAAATATGCAGCGTCACTAAAATAGTAGATTTTACATACATAGTTTAAGTTTTAGGGACCTTCAGATCGTATCTCAAGCGTTACTCAGCTCCGAGAATACTATTGAAGGTCTAGTTCATTATTCGATCTCTTACTGGAAAGAATCACAGTGCTGTATGTGATTTAGAGTTTAGTATGGTTTACTGGGTGGCTAGTCTCTACAAATATTTTTTGTTCTTTGCTTTCTATTTTTCCCTCTGTTGAATCCCAAAACTCCATTCTTATGAAGAACGTGGGTTCTTTTATAGTCTTAAGGTTGTGTTTATTAGGGAAAGAATCCCTTTGATAAGGAAAATAATTATTAAGAAAAGAGATTATTTGGGAAACTAGTTAAGAAAAGAAGATTTATATTTATGGAAACTAGTTAAAAGGTAAACTAGTTTAGAAGATTGAGTGTTTCTGTTATTCTGAAAACCCGATACATATTCGGCTAGACTTTATGAAGATCCAGACGGACATTATAGTCTATACTCGGGCGGACATGAGCTCTAGATTTTTGGTTTTTGGGGGTAGACCTTACAACTTCCCCAAATATTTTAGATGTATCCTCATAACAAACTCATCATCAGGCTATAAAAATGCAATATTTACAGTCGCCCTCACTTTGGAAAGCCTATGAAGTGTGTGGTAGTGACAAGTCTATCAAAGTTATGCATGCATTTTTACTTACTGTAGGCACTGTATTTTTTACTTGTAAGTCTCGATGATGAGTCTTATTTAGAGGCACTACCTTTTAAGTTGCGGAACTCGCGGGAAACGAACGTCGGAAGAGAGAAGTCAGAAATTAGTATTTTGTTGGACTTAATTCATTTGCCTAGCCGTGGGATCGCTTGTTGGATTTCTGTTTTAAAACTTAAACATGGCCAGAAACCCCCGCAAACCACTTATCCTTGGCCCAAAATCCTTGCAATATACACCAAGCCCCCACATCAAGTCACACGCCCACCTAGCCCACAAAGCCAAGCCCACATGTCCACTACACCAATCCCCCCACATCAAGCCACACGCCCACCTAGCCCACACGCCCACCACACCAAACCCGCACACGCCCAAGCCCAATAAAACACATCCAAAAATAACAAATCACATATTTAACACAAGGTGAAATCTAAATAATCACATACCTAATTAAAACAAATCAAATAATCCATTCCTAATTTGAACAAATCACCTCCCTAATTTAATTAGATGTTTTCCTTGTAAGATACTAATTAGGAGATGTCACAATTGATTGCATGATTCCTTTCCTATTCACACAAGGGAAACTTTAGCCTTTGTCTATAAAAAGAGACACAAATTTAACCCTCACCCTCTCCTAGTTCACACCTAAAAAAAAAACAAGAAACAACAAAATAATTCTCTTCTCCTCCTCTCTCTAACAACCGAATACATCACCCCTAAACACTCATCTCCATTGCCGTCCAAGTATACTAAGAACACTCCTCTCCATTGCCGTCCAAGCACATCCCATCATAGCCCTCAATTCAAGCAAACCATCCTCCCAAAACACTCTTCACTGCACGCACAAAAACCCACTGAAATACCATCACCAAAACAGTCATAAAACCCCACTACAATAACCGAAAAACTGCCTCTAAAACTGTCTCATAATCACCGAAAAACTGCCTCCAAAACTGTCCCATAACCACCAAAGTCCTATATTGTTGTCTTTATTTCTATGCATTGTAATGTAATGCGCATGGGCTTCTTACGTTGGTCTAAAGTTTCTCCATTTGGGGGAAGAAAAGCCTAAAAGGCTACCTTTACCACAATACTTCGCTGCACCTTTTATTATTTCCCAATTTTACTTTGTGTACGTTATTTGTTTATGTATTGATGATATAGTGCACATGGGTAAATCAAGTTGGATTAAAGGTCCTCCATTCCGATGGATTAAAAGCCTAAGGGCTACCTTTTCCATGACGTTTTGCCGCGCCGATCGAAGTATGTTTGGTTGAATGTGAGATATATTCAATTGGGCATACGAAGTCCCATATCGTTGTCTTTATTGTATATGCATTGTAATGCACATGGGCTTATTATGTTGATCTAAAGGTCCTCCATTTGAGGGAAGAAAAGTCTAAAAAACTACCTTTATGACAATACTTTACCGCGTATTTCATTCCGTTATTTGCTTTCTATATGTCATCTCCTTGCATAATCATGCATCATATTGCAATACGCATGGGCAAATCAAGTTAGATTAAAGGTCCTCTATTTTGAGGGATGAAAAGCCTAAGGGCTACCTTGGCCATGAAATTTTGCCACGTCGGACAAAGCACGTTCGATTGGACGTGAAATACGTTCAGTCGGACACTTGAGGTCCTATATAGATATTAGCATATATTGCGTCTCTTTTCTTTCACCCTATTTGTCTATCTTCTTTTGGATCGCATCATGGCACGTTTATCTTAATGTACAATTGCCTCTTTAGTTATATCTTTGCATTATGCATCTAATTGCTTCTCTTCTTTATACATACTTGTGTAATTGTTATTTACTTGTGTTTCCGTATACGTAAGTACAATGTGTTTATGAAATTATATGCTTGCCGTTATTCCATTTTACTTTTATGCATGCTTGTACACTTATCATTTACTTGTGTTTCCGTATCCTTGAATATAATGTGCTTATGAAATTATATGCTTGCCGCCATTCCGATTTACTTTTATGCATGCAAACTTAGATATAGGTTATATGCAAATTTAGATGAGCTTTATTTTAATGCACATGAACTTAGAAGTAGATTATTGTAGGCATTGCATTTTTGCATATCAGCTCAATGATGAGTCTCGTATATAGGCACTATCTCTTTAGTTGTGAAAGTCGCAGGAAACGGACGTTGGAAGGGTAAAGTTGGAAGAAGGAATTTTTGTTGGATTTAATCTAGTTGTTTGACCTCGGTTGCTAGTTGGACTTCCGTTTCAAAGCTCATCCTCGGCCCATAAACCACTTACTTGTTGGACAGTTATGACCCATAGCGTCACTATTTGTACAGATCATTGTGTTGTTGTACAAATTAACTATGTGACAAAGGAAATTGCACTCTTATCATTTGTGATTAGATCACCAAGATGTATAAATGATGAGAGGTCCTTATGATTTGTTCCTTGATTGAGAATGATATGAGACAGTATCAATCAACGAAGGATAAATCATTAAATATCCCTAGTCAGAGTATTATCGAGATTGGACATCGATAAATACGTAAAAGACTAGTATTGTACTTGTACGCATTGTGAGGGCACAACAGTGTAGTTCTCATATACTTAAGTATTGGATACTTATGCAAGTGCGGTAGGAGGTTGTGTTTCACCGACGGTACGGGAAACAGCTTCGCTCTGGATAGACCCCCTCGGAATCCCATTGGTAGTAGTTTGACTATGTGTCTATGGGAGTCCGACATCAGGGTAGGTGTATTTGGTCTTAACCTGAGACTTGCACCGCTAATGCTTACGACAATCAATATACTTTGGTTGAGGTCGTCTAGGGTTTTAACCGGTTCTGTGTACGCCGATACTAGGTAGTATATTGAGAATCGTAGAGTATTGGGTGTGATGTCAAGACGGAAGTATCACTCCAGTCATAGTGGAGTGGAGATGATGTCACGTAGGATACGGTATTAGTACTCTTAAGTGCTGCCGGGGAAATCGGGATATTATGACTAGGTCATGTATATCCGATTATAGAGACTAGTTACCAGACATCCGATATGTGCTTCGTACGGGGCAGACACAACTCCAGCCCCAGGCCTAGCACGTGACAGTCCGATACTGGACCGAAATACGCAATACTACGGTATACTACGCTTGATATAGATCACATATTCCTGTAAGAATATTTCCGGAGAATTGGGTAGGCATGGCGCTTTGCTAGAAGCCAACCTTGTCTTGTGAATCGGTTAAAACGTAGTACTTGGTACGTACGTGTTCGGATAGTCCGACGACCCGATTTACTGCCAACATATCCGAGGATCTCTTGGGTCACGTCCCATGATACACCGATGAAGTATGACTCGCACTTTAATTAATCTGGGATTAATTCAATGAGAGAGTAAATAATCTAGGATTAATTTCGGATATAATTTATCTAGGATAAAATATCAATAAAAGAGAGATAACGATTAATTTGGAATTAATCGGTAAATTAATATATTCGATATATTAAATGAAATTGGATTTCGACGCGGAATTAAAATTGGATTTTAATTCGGGCGAACGAATTAATTTGGAATTAATTCGTTAGCGACGTGAATAGTGAATTCGCTAGGCGTAATCATTTAATTACGACGCAACGGATAAATCATTAATTTGGAATTAACGAACCCGAGCCCGAGTGTGATTGCGAGCGCATTCGTATTTCGAATTCGAGTGCGGCACGCAAGTCACATCAAGCGTCAAGTCATTCGTCAAATCAAAGCGTCAAGTCATTCGTCACATCAAAGCGTCATATAAACATCACTTTGAGTGATGTGACATTTGATTGATTGATGTGTGAGTGATTGATTGATTGATTGACATAAAGTGACTATGAATAGTTTGAGTAAGTGTGGTGGATGTGGAATAGTGTAAGTTGGTGAAAGATTTACCAATTGATTTTTTAATTAATTGTTTGGTAAATATTTAATATATATTTATGGTAAATATATAAAGCATTTTGGAAATGCTTTTTACTAACCTTTAAACACAATTCTTCTTCTCTCATTTCTCTCCCAATGTTCACGCCCAAGGCAGTGAACTGCCATGGGTTGGCCGAAAATTACAAGGCAATTTCAAGGGTTTTGTGGCAAAATCCAAGCGAGCTAGCACTCCCGAGAGACATATGAAGGTGTTAGGGACACTTACCCTCGAGCCGGGAATCGTTCGACGAAGATTCGAAGCTCAAAACGATGATCCAAAACTGAAACTGTGAGCAGTGGACTGCTGTCATTGGCGAGAGCTTTGGAGGCCAAGTCTTCAAGTTTTGTTCGTCGTTTCATCTCAACCGATCGATGTGAGTATTCCGCAACTCCTTTGAGATGTATTCACACTTTATCATGCTTGTTTAATGATCTTGGGACCTAGATAATCACCAACAATGGCATCATGAGCCTAGGTGCAAGCATGAAATTTTAGGGCTTAAAATTTGGGTAAAAATTTGTTTTGAGCATGATTTGAATGAATTGATTGTTTGAGTATGCTTATAACATGTTTAATTTCATATTGGTTGGACCAATTTGTTGAAAATTGATTTCGAATATTTTCCCCAATATTTTATGTGATGGCCGAAAGGTTAGGGTGTTTGGGATTTCTTGGAGTTTTTTTTTTTGATTCATTGGATGAGTTGTAAATGATGTGGATGATGTTAATTTGAGATATTGAATTGGATTTAATTTGAATTGAACAAAAATCCCCAAATTCTCACCTTGGCCGAATTGGATAATGCCCTTTAAAGTCTGGAATTTTGATTTTATGAACATTAGATGTGTATGAAATCATTCGGGAAGTTAATTCGTTGTCGATTGTGTTAATTAATCGGATTGAATTCAAACGGACGAAATTACCTTCCTTGGCCGAGACTTAGAAGCATGTAAATGGGTTTGTTTTTTCATTAATGTGTTTGGACATGTGATGATGATATAAGCATGATTAATTAGACTTATTTGATGTTTCGGAAATATCGATTAGGTGATTAATCATCATAAGCACTTTAGGTTAATTAGATTATGAAATTGGATTTTATGAATTTAATTAATTGGGCCTTGAATTGGATTGAGCCTTTAAGTTGTAAATGGGCTTATTGGGCTTTGTTGTACAAAGTGGTTTAGGCCAAATGGATTGGATCCAATTGGGCCCAAAACCACTTCAGTTAAGCCCAATATTGCGACTTAATGAACCTTAAAGTTTGATTGGGCCTAATGGGCCAAGATTGATTTATGGGCTTATGGGGTCAATCCCGGATTGGATTTTGGTTATTCGGTTTGACCCGAGTTGACCAAAAGTCCACGCCTTAAGAAATCAATTAAAAGCCCATTAGACTTTAATTGAATTGACGTTGGACGTTAATCGGTCTTTGAGACGCGTTACGATTAAATTTGGAATTTAAGTCGTAAAAGGTTTATTATTAAAGTGTGATATTTAATTTGGAGTTAAATAACGAATTAGAATTGAATGCATATTAAATTGGATTTAATGACGTAGTTTAATTTAATTCGAGAATCGTACTTTGAGTACTTATTCGCAAAACGAGTTTGACTCGCACAAAATCAAATCGTTGTTTGAACATTGGATGATCACTAATTATCAGATTAATTATTTGATTAGATTGATTGATAACATGCTTTGTGTGAATACATGGTTGTGATGAATGAATAATGTATATCGGATGGATATTAGTCGGGTAAGGGCAATTTTGGAAATTGTTGTAATAAATTTGATTTATTAAATTGGACCTGCGTGTCCAGCCTTTTCACTCTATTCTCTTTGTATTCTCTTCTCACCTATTCCCCTCAATGTAAATGAAGTTTCTTTAGAAGTGTAGTGTAACGGGTAGAAGTAATACAAGTGCTAGCATGAGAGAGAGAGGAGAGATTTGATCTAGGATCAATGTGTTAATATCCATCCGCATATCATTATTATTTATTTTCATATGCGCTTTATTATGTATTTAGAATGCATGTTTAAGGGTGTATGATGATGAGACCTTAACAAATATAATAATTGGTAGCCAATTTGCACGTGAAAAACCCTCGCTCAATATCATGCGTTTTTCCTTCCATTGAATGATTCATACTCAAGATCCGAGATTGGCATTGGGTTGTTGGCCAAAGTCAAGCCCTTTGTCCGTCGAAGATGTGTTTGAATCACGAGAGTTTTGTTCCATATCGGTTGTCTTGTCCAAGTTGTGGTTTGTTGGCCAAAGTCAAGACCGCTTTTGTCACTCGACATTGATTACGAAGCTTTCCTTGGTCAATGGGTCGCGCTTGACTGGGATCATTAGGTTTGTTGTGCCAAAGCCAAGGCCTAGTTGATTCAGAGGAAAACAGTTAGGGTACATATTGGATATATAGGCATATATACGATATATGTTTCGGACTTGGATGTCCACCTACCGGACCTAGGAATTGGATTGGATCCAATTGATCTTAGAGATCTACCTAGTTAATTATCATACAATTTGTTGGCCAAAGTCAAGATTGTGTGACATTTAACGGGATCCTAGCCCACTAGGAAACACGGTTTCGAGAGTACTCGACAGAGGGTTAGAGGCTCGCCGAAAAATAGTGGGAGGCAAGAATTGAATTTGCAATATTCGTTCAATTACTCGCCATACGTGCTCAAACAAATATCACTCGTCAAATAATTAAAAGTATTAGTTGGACTATATTTAATGTTGTTTTAATTAATATAGTTTGACTATATTCAAATAAATTCAATAAATAGTTGATTTTATAATTGGATTATAGTAATCAATATAATTGAATTAATATTATAGTTGATTGAATAATTGGATTATTGTAATCATTTAAAATATGTACCTGAAATAATTGATTGAATAGTTGGACTATTAAAATCAAGAAAAATTGAAAGATTGGACATTTAAATATAATCTTGGATTACAATATTTAAATGGTTTAAATTTTCAAATTGGGAATAAAATTTCAGGATGGTCCTGGAAATAAATAATAAGTTACTTTATTTTGATAAAATAACCTATTATGCCTAAACCCGGAATTGAGCAAAATTAGTGGAAATAATCTTTGGAAGTATTATGTGATAATGACTTATAGTGCTTAATTCAATATACTTGTGATAAATCTATGCTTTTAGATTTAGAAGTATTATATTGCAATTAATAATTCTTGGAGAATTAATGACTAATCTCAAGGAGACAAAGTCAAACTTTGCAATTAGATAAGTAGCGCAAGGCGCACTTTACGTCAATATTCTAGGAATCCAAGGCTTGGCCAAAGACTTCTGAAATATTGA
>SKCR01037257.1:0-69177 GCA_019454045.1 Zanthoxylum bungeanum
GCCCAACAAGCCCAATTACAACATTAAAGGCCCAAATCCAATTTTAAGGCCCAATTACAATTAAATCACAAAACCCAATTTCATAATTTAATTACATAAAGTGCAATACACAACCAATTACCCAATTAACATTTCTAAAACATTAATTAACATAACTAATCATGCTTAATTACATCAATTAGTGTCCAACACAAATTAATCAAAAATCAAACCCAATCATGCTTCCAAAGTCTCGGCCAAGGAGGGGATTTTATATCCGATTTGGTTTCAATCCAATTAATCCCACAATCGACATTAAATCAACATCCTAATCGATTCTAACTCATCCAATGAATTAACAATCAAAAATCCAAGACATATTTAGGGCTATTATTCTCGGCAATTAGGGTTTATTATGCCAAATTCCAAATCCAATCCAATTGAATCAAATTCAACATTAAATAAACATTTCCTAATGATTTCCAACACATCTAATGAATCAAAATCAAAATCACCAAGACATAATGGATCACCAAACTTTCGGCCAACATCCAATTTTGGGGGAAATTATTCCAAATCAATTTTCTTCAAAAATTGATCAAATCAAACTTCAATTAAACATGTTTTAAGCATACTCAATCATCCAATTCAACCAAATCATGCTTGAAAACATTTTACCCAAATTTTAAGCCCTAAAATATTTCATGCTCAAACCTTGCTCTAGATGTCATTGTTGGTTTCTATTAAGGTCCAGGATCGATTATAAGCATGAAAACATTGCGAATACACATCGAAGAAGTTGCGGAATACTTACATCGATCGGTTAAGCGACGCAGCAAGCAACGGAACTCAAAAATCTGCTCACTGGTTGGCGTGAACTGCAGTTTTTGTGCTCACTGTTTTGGCTTCGTTTTTGGTCCTTCGTCAAGCTCCAAGCATCGTCGAATGGTTCCTGGCTCATGGGTGAGCTTCCCTATCACCTTCGCATATCTCGTAGTGTGCTAGCACTTGCGGTTTTTGCCACAAAAACCCAACTATATGCTTCCCAACTCACGGTTTTGTTGCAAACCAGTGAGCTCATTTTGCCTCCATGGGCGTGAGTAAGAAAGAGAAGAAAATGAGAGAGATTAATTTGGTTGGTTCCAAATTTGTGTATTATATACACTCATTTGAATTTCACATGCATTTCATGTGAATTTGGCTTTAAAAAGTCAAACCATTTAAAGCCTCCAACCACCCACATCACTCAATCCATCAACTTGTCATGTCACATCACTCAAAGTGACTTGTGATTTGACGCTTGATGCGACTAGCGATTTGACGCTTGATTTGACGTGCCGCACTCGAATTTGAAATGCGAATGCGCTCGCAAATCATCTCGGGCTCGGGTTCGCTAATTCTAAATTAACGAATTTTCCGTTGCGTCATAATTAAATGATTATGCATAGCGAAATCACTATTCACGTCGCTAACGAATTAATTCTAAATTAATTCGCTCGCCCGAATTAAAATCTAATTTTAATTCCGCGTCGAAATCCAATTTCGTTTAATATACCAAATATATTAATTTCTCGATAATCGTTAGCTCTCTTTAATGATATTTTATCCCAGATAAAATATCTCTGTAATTAATCCCAGATTAATTTTCTCTCTCTTCTATTTAATCCTAGATTAATTTAGAGTGGGAGTTATACGTCATCGGTGAATCTTTGGGAAGTGACCCATGAGATCCCCGGATATGTTGACAGTAAATTCGGTCGTCGGACTATCCGAACACGTAAGTACCAAGTACTACATTTATACCGATTTACAAGACAAGGTTGGCCTCTAGCAAAGCGCCATGCCTACCCAATTCTCCGAAAACATCCTTACAGGAATAAAGGATCTGTATCAGGCGTAGTATACCGTAGTATTGCGTATTTCTGTCCAGTATCAGATGATCACATGTTAGGCCTGGGGCTGGAATTGTGTCTGCCCCGTACGAAGCACATGTCGGATATCTGGTGACTAGTCTCTATAATCGGATAAACCTGACCTTGTCATTTTTTCCCGATAGCTGCAGCATTTAAGAAAACCAGTCTCGTATCATACGTGACCATCATCTCCATATGATTGGAGTGACACTTCCATCTTGACATCACACCCAACACACTACGATTCTCAATATACCCAATATTGGCGTACACAGAACCGGTTAAAGCCATGGACGACCTCAACCAAAGTATATTGATTGTCGTAAGTATTAGCGGTGCAAGTCTCAGGTTAAGACCAAATACACCTACCCTGATTTCGGACTTCCATAGACACATAGTCATACTACCAATGGAATTCCGAGGGGGTCTATCCAAAGCGAAGCTGTTTTCCGTACCATCGGTAAAACACAACCTCCTACAGCACTTGCATAATTATCCAATACTTAAATATATGAGAACTATGCCTGTTATGCCCTCACAACGTGCACAAGTGCAATACTAGTCTTTTACGTATTACCGATGTCCAATCTCGATAATACTCTGACTAGGGATATTTAATGATTAATCCTTCATGGACTGATACTGTCTCATATCATTCTCAATCCAGGAACTAATCATAGGGACCTCCTATCATTTATATATCTAAGGTGATCTAATTACAAATGATAAGAGTGCAATCTCCTTTGTCACATAGTTAATTTGTACAACAACACCGTGATCTGTACAAATAGTGACGCTATGGGTCATAATTGTCCAACAGTAGGGATCGGGTCTCTTCAAGAGAGATCTCGTCCATGTAGCATTTTATGGATGTACGGACTGATCCCATATCCAGGCCAGACAGAAGCAATGTGAAGATGTCTGCACACTCATTTAACCCTTCTAGTTTTTCATTGTCTATGGCAGCCTCCAGATCGGCCTCTTTCTGTTGGGGTTTTTGGCGCGGGCGCAGCGGAAGCTTGAGGTTCGGGCGAAATCGTCACGAGTGGGTGAATTGTAGACACGAAATTGGATTCCGTGACGGATAAACCTAAACTTAGAGAGTCCCACAATATGAAGTGTACTCGTTGAGCACTTGGGCAACGCGTTATGAATAATATAGATTATTTGTAATACTTCACCGGATTAAATGAGTTAATTCGAGTCGTTTAAATGGTTAAACGAAAATACATGCATTAGGGGCATTTCGGTCAATTGATAATTAATGTGTATTTGTATTTGATACATATTAATTATTTGTCAAATGAGATTTTGACACATACCATTAATATATGTATTTTTTATTTAATGTAAATAAAAAATACATATATAATAATAATAGCATTAATTAATTATTTAGATGTTTAAATGTTAAATATCTAGATAATTAAATTATTTCAATATTACATAATTGTTATGCAATATGTTTGATTATTATTGGTTACATGTGGCATGGTTTTATTAAGCTTAAAGTTTACAAATTGGATTTGTTAACTTAAAGGTTATTATTATTTAATTAGATTAAAAAATGACCAAATTATCCTTCTTTACTTCCCTAAGTCAGTTTACCCTTGTATTTAAAGTTGAAAATTTTTTTTTCTTCATTTTTAAGACTCCATGGTCGAACCCATCTCCATAAAAAGCTCTCAAAATTTTCTTGAACAAACAAGGGAAAAAAGTGAGGAAATTCAAGAAAACATTTAAGGAAATTACAAGATTTGGGGGTAATCTTCAATAATTTTAAACTTAAAAAGCTTGTTTCTTGTTCTTGAATATCTAGAATAGTTCTATGGTTTCTTCCTTTCTTATATTTTGGGGCTTTTTTGATTTAGAGGATGGATTTGGAGGCTAGATACATGTGTGAAGTTGGATTGGATGATATTAGTGTAATATTGATTCAATTTTATCATTTGATGATTTTTTACCATTCTAGAGTGTTATGACCACTCTTGTAACTCCTAGAATTATTCTTGAGTTCTTCATAGGTGGTGGCTTTGGTTGGTGTTAATGTTGATATGATTAATGTTGAGAAAATTTGATTTAAAGCATGAAAAATGATATTTTTGTTACAAAAATCAGATCTGGAAATTCTGTATTTTTGTTGATGAAAATTATGTTGTATAAATGTATTGTATGTGTTTTGGGCATTGGAACAATTGCCGGAAATTGTTTCGGAGTTGAAATATGCGAAAACGGCAAAAAATGCCGTTACCGGGTGAGTTTCGAGCTTATCGGGTGTCTACTGTCCAAACAGTGAATTGGCCACTGTTTGGGCAGCCCATGAACCTCCCATATACCATTGGAGCTGACCTAGGCAGCCCCCATGTGTGTTGGTTGGCCGGTTCGGACAAAAACGCATTTTATGCCATTTTGCGGAAAAACGTTTTCGTAAAAGTTCCGCGATGTTCCTTAGCTATTTATGTCGTTATTTGATATCTAATAAATATGTTTAGGTGAAATATGATTAAATTATTCATATTGGATATTGAATAATTTATTCGATAATTTAAAAAGTTTTAAAATTACGATTTCACCCGAACCGCGAGCTTCCGCTGCGCCCATGCCAAAACCCCAACATATATAACTGTAGAAACTAATTGAACATTAATCAGAAAGATGAGTTAGTGTTACTAGAGCATATCCCCAAGAATATTGAAACTAATTCGGTAACACTCAATATCAAATGAATCAAATCATATAAGATTCGATTTCTCCCAGTGACCAATTCCATCACGATGGAATCGTAGAAGATTAATATTGAGCAAGAATCGCATTCATTAAATAACCTTAGAACTAATTGCCATAAATTCATATGTTTGATCATATCAAACATCTTTGAACAATTCAAAGACTCATAATGAATTTTAAAGATATAGTTTTCAAAACTTCAGATTTAATATCTTTGAACCAATCAAAATATTTTATCCACGTTTCATCAGAAACACATTGAAAGTTCTCGAACCATTCAAGACATTCAATATGTGTTCTCTCATAAATACGTAACTAATTCATGACAACTCATTAACTAAGTTACGAAGTAAAGAAAACTATCCAAGGCAATTTATAATTCATTAAACTACATACACTTGATGTATCAGATTAATAATCTTGTGGTCCAATGACAATCATTGGTTAAATGAGATTTAATCATATCCTGAATACAATATTCATTAAATGGATAAGGATATGTGGTGTGATCTCGTATCAGACCATCCTTTACCATAAGAAATAAGCATTTAATGCTTAAATGATAAAATCTCATAAAGCACTATTCTAAGTTATTTAGTTAACCGAATATTTTTCTTAATGCTTATCTCTTCGTTAATGACACTACTAGTCGTATTAAAATATGTAACAACAGTTTATAAAGAACAAGTAACTATACAATAGTCACAAGTTCTGATATCAAATATCAAAACAATCATTAAACAATATTTTAAATAACTAGACGGGAGATTTGGTATCCAATACCTACAGTTTTCGTATTGTGAGAATCAATATTCTCTATACATAACTATACACATCTCTTTTTTTAGCTTTATAATTTACCTTCAATTATTCACAACAATTGTAGATAATTGATTACCAAATTATGTCAAACATATGACCTCTAAAGGTCACTAAAGCCAAGAAATGTCATTATTAGATAAACAAATACCTATTGGGATTTTCTTAATGCGAGTCAAAAATCTCAAAACATTAACTAATTCATGTCAATTCTTACTACATAAGAAACTATTCTTCTAGACTATTATATCTTAAAACGAATATCTATTTAGATTACCTATTGTGACTTATAAACTAAGTCAGTAACCATCTTGATTTTTAAGGAAATCGGAACAACAGTTCACGATGGTTTTGACTAATCTAACAATATCCAAGCCTACTCTAAATCTAGAACATATTCTAGAAATCTGCAACCATAAGGAAAGTCAGAAAACATGTATATAAATAATATGCATGTAGTGGATTAGAAGTTCAATTCTATCAACAATATTGAATAAGGAAAACATAAGCGGCAAATTTCATAATATTACACACTGTCTTAGTTATGGATTTTTAACCCAGCAGTGCCTCCCACTACTTTACATAATACCATAATCCCCAACGGAAAATGGGAATGCAATAATTAAATTGAATTTCATAGTGAAAAGTGGACCCATGAATATATTTCGACTCACAGCTTTGGTACATTCTCGCCTACGTATATTCACAGGTAGACAACTTATTGTCAATCACACTCATTGTGACTCCTGATTTTGGTCCTGACCGTTTCTCGTTATGACAGCTTTGGCACATTCACAATGAGGCATATCAAGGCTTCACTTGTCAGTGACAAACTCAAGCTACCGATGTAGTCCTGACAGCTTTGGCACGTTCAGGATTTCCACTTTCACTTGAATTTGTCTCTTATCATATAAGTTCTACCGGTGAAAATGAACTACCATCAGCCATAACTGCACAGCTTTGGCACGATACAACTACAACATCAAGAAAACATTTGCATCCATACTGACAAGGCGGACCAAGAAATAAGTATTCCTAATACTAGTTACTTTAATCCTTATTTAAACAGTGATATTCCTTAAGAGGTTATTTACTCTACATCAAATGCAGATTTTAATTTAGATCAATTTCTCAACAGTTCAATTCTACCTTGGAAAACATAACTTAACTTAACCATTAAATCTGTGTTATGTTTTCTGTTAACGTAGAACCGAAAAGTTAAGAAATATCTAAATTACATGCATGTTCAAATATCAAAATTGGATTATATATCATATATCAAGCATGACAAATGTAATGGATGAAGGATCAGACCTGCTATGATATCATTTTTTTTTGGGTTTTTGGCGCGAGCGTAACGGAAGCTCGTGGTTCGGGCCAAATCGTAACTTTAAAACTTTTAAAATTACCAAATAAATTATTCAATATCCAATATGAATAATTCATTCATATTTCACCTAAATATATTTATTCGATATCAAATAACGACATAAATAGGTTAGAAATATCGCGAAACCTTTATGAAAATGTTTTTCCGCAAAATGGCATAAAATACGTTTTTGTCCGAACCGACCAACCAACACACAAGGAGGCTGCCCAGGTCAGCTCCAATAGTGTTTGGGCAGTTCATGGGCTGCCCAAACAGTGACCAAGTCACTGTTTGGACAGCGGACACCCGGTAAGCCCGAAACTCACCCAGTAACGTTATTTTTCACAATTTTCGTATATTTCAACTCCGAAACAATTTCCGGAAATTGGTCCAACGCCCAAAACACATCCAATATATTTATACAACATACGTTTCATCACCAAAATCATTGAAAATCCAGATCTGATTTGGTAACCAAAAATATCATTTTTCATGCTTTAAATCCAATTTTCTCAACATTAATCATATCAACATTAACACCAACCAAAGCCACCACCTATGAAGAACTCAAGAACAATTCTAGAAGTTACTAGAGTGGTTATAACACTCTATAATGGTAACAAGTCATCAAATGATAAAATTGAACTAATATTACAATAATATTATCCAATCCAACTTCACACATGCATCTAGTCTCCAAATCCATCCTCCAAATCAAAAAGGCCCAAAATATAGGAAAGGAAGAAACCCTATAACTATTCTAGATACTCAAGAACAAGAAACAAGCTTTCTAAGTTTAAGATTATTGAAGATTACCTCTAAATCTTGTAATTTCCTTAAACTTTTTTCTTGAATTTCTTCACTTTCTTCCTTGACTCTTCAAGAAAATTTGGGAGCTTTTCTTTGAGATGAAATTCGGCCATGGGAGGTTATAAAATGAGAAAACAAAATTTTCCACTTTATAAAGTAATTTAAAACCGACTTAGGGGTAAAAGAGAGGGCATTTTGGTCATTTGGTCATTTTTAATCTAATTAAATAATAATATTCTTTTAAGTTGACAAATCCTATTTGTAAACTTTATGCTTAATAAAATCATGACATATGTAACCAATAATAATCATACATATTGTATAACATTTATGTAATATTGAAATAATTTAATTATCTAGATATTTAACATTTAAACATCTAAATAATTAATTAATGCAATTATTATTATATATGTATTTTTATTTAAATTAAATAACAAATACATATATTAATGGATGTGTTAAAGTCTCATTTGACAATTAATTAATATGTATCAAATCAAATTTTGTATCAAATACAAATACACATTAATTATTAATTAACTGAAATGCCCCAAATGCATGTATTTTCGTTTAACCATTTAAACGATTTGAATTAACTCATTTAATTCGGTGAAGTATTATGAATAATCTATATTATTCATAACGCGTTGCCCAAGTGCTCAACGCCTACACTTCATATTGTGAGACTCTCTAAGTTTAGGTTTATCCGTCACAGAATCTAATTTTTTGTCAATAATTCACCCACTCATGAATTATGACGACCACGGATAATCTCTCTAAACTATGCAAGTTAAGGTCATTACATGCGTATAATCCCTTCGTTACAGGCTATCAATATTATACTATGGATATAGATATTAACGTCAAATCTCTAAGGTATAATATAGTCGACTTTCAAATTTACGATCTCTAAATAACATTCGGAACTGGCCTCCGAAGTATACCACGGCCATGTATTTACTAGATCGCTAACACGTTCATGATACCTATGCCTTGTACACATGACTGTCGGATTCTATCTGATACTCACAGGATATCATGAGCATCAGTCCACACCCAACGAACAGGCGGAGGTCTGATCTAAATAGATCGGTGACATGACTGCCATCAAAGTGTGGAGGATAACGCATATATCCACAGTGGTATTTGAAGTCGAAGGACCACTATGCTACTCGACTCGAGAAGATTCCTATTGACGTTGGTGTACCATCTATTAGGAAATCTTCAGTGAGTCGTTCAATGTTTATCAAATAAACACCCACATGTCTTTACGAGTCTCCCAAGACTCATGGTTTATTGGGATAAACCATCGGACCAAGTCTCGATATACGACATGTACTGGTCTCAACGGATTTTACTACCTGACCCGTGTTAGTAAATCTTGCTAATGAACTTTATTTGGTAATATATTTTTAGTAGTGACACTTCCCAATGTCAATTACAAACTACTTTATAACTGCGCACTACAAATATATTATCGGGTCTTTGTCTAATATATACATACCACTAAATAATATTTAATTTCAATCAAATCCTAATTAGATCGAATATGTATATAAAAGCAAGAAGTACTACCATAAATAAGTAATATTATGGAAAAAAGAATTGTTCGAATTCATGAATCGGACATAAATACAATCCGGATTGGCACTCCGAGCACCAACCCTAACACTTTCGCCCTCAGATCTCCTAGCTCGGCCTCTTTCCTCTTCAGGTCATCCAAAGCCTGATCCATTTGCCTGGTCATGTCTTTAAGTTTTGTCCCCAGAGAAGAGGTGTCCCACCTTAGCCTTTTAGCCTCGTCCTTGGTAGCATCCATGTTTTTCTTCGCGATCGCAGAGGCATTGCGGAGAGACTCGGCCAAGGCATTCGCGTCAGCTTCAGCCTTCTTCAACCTTTGAACCTCGGAGGCAAGCTTCTGATTTACCTCCAACTACTTGGATAGCTCAGCGTCCCGCTTCATCATTTGGGACTGGAGTCTTTGCGCTTGGCCCCCCCAGTCAGAAGGCTGGTCTGCAGGTCTTTATTATTGGCCATCATATAGCCGAGCTACGTAGATAGAGGAAAATCTTAAATCAACTTAGATAAATGTGAATGAAGAATAGAGCAAACAATTACCTCGGTGACGAGGAAACATGATTTGGATACGATCACCTATGGGGAAACATCATCATAAAAGGGAATCTGCTCGGGTGGTATGGATTCGTCCAGTAAATTGAAGGTGGGGATGAGATGGACCACAACATCTTTGACCTTATCGCTGAATTCGTCCACCCCAAGCACTGCAACGCCCTTCCCAGTCTCGACAGGGGCGTCAGCTACATTCTTCCCCTTTTGGGCAACAGTTTTCTTGGGAATGGACGCTTCTACCTTCTCTGGTTCATTGCCTCTGATCATGTGGCGGTGTTTTTTCGATGACCGAGCAGGGGTATGGGATGCATGGGTTAGAGGACTTGGGGCAGCGAGAGTAAGAATGGCCTGTGGGGTCCTAACCGGAGGAGTAATCATTTTGGCCTTCCCTTTGGCCTCAGTAGGAATTGGGGTGGTTATACGCCCCCGGGAACCGCCAGATGTGCCATGGCCACCCGACTGCCATAAGGCTTGGAGCCTCCCCTTTACGCTTTTGGAGCTTGACATTCCTGGAAAATAGAAGACCGAAAAATGATTAGGATCCGAGCACAAGTAAAAGCGCACCGAAATAAACAATCCAAAAGTAATTGTTAGTAGGTCGAGTAATGTCTACCAAGTGCCTCGAGGCACGTGGAGGAGTGTTCGGAATAAGGCCCGAGTCAGCAAAGGCAGAGGCATTGACGATGTTTTTGCAGTGGCCGACAAACTCTCTAGCCTTCTTGATTCTGAACCGAACCCAATTGCTAACCTTGGGGAGGTCCCCCCAGTAAGCTGTAAAGGTTCAAAGAATCGGTATATTTTTTAAAATTGGTAAAGGAAAGGGCTACGAGACAGGTCTTTACCTCCATCAGTAAAGACGTCGGGGACGACGATAGTCTCGGCGCTAGTCGAGGGAACTTGCCCCCAGTTGCCTATGTCCCAGAACCAGGTATCTTTAAAGTTCTTATTGGTGGAAGGAAGGTCAGTGATAAGTGGGGGTATGTCGGGGTATAAGGAAAGGTAATACCAACCATGGTGAGTATGCAGATTGGCTTTCAGCCTGTATAGCCTCTTTAATTTTTCAAATGTCGGCTCTCCCATGTTTGCTCGGTGCTAGATCACGTAGAGGCCGGCTAGGATCCGCCAACTGTTCAAGTTTAGCTGACAATGGGCATCCTGGCGAAATACTCTTGCATGAGCAGCCTTAACCCGAGCTCGAAGAAGAATGTGAGTAGGGCCACAGAGCCTGCCTCAGGACGACTCGCATATTTCAGGGGATCGGGAACCGCTAGTTGGATGTCATCCGGAATGGCATACCTGTGCGGTAGAGTATTTAGCTCTTCTCCGTGATCACTGAGGGTCAATTCATGTCTAATTGTGACATATCCATGGAGACTCGTCCAGGATCCGCTCGGGGAACCCGATGATGATCGGTGTCATTTTTCTCCTCAGATGGTGTCGGGGTGGTGTCAAGGTCTTCTAGGCTTGTTGACCCAGAGCTAAGGGAAGTTGCTTCATGGGGTAGAGTGGGGGACCTAATTTCCAGATGAGTGACAGAGGTAGACGCGGCGTCCGACATTCCTGGAATGGCAGGAACCAATGAGGAGGATCAGTTAGCAGTCAGCGGAATGAGCATGTTGTATACAAGAACTACTCTAGCTACCGATGACATAAACTTAAAGGCTCTAAATGTCCTAACAATGGCAGAATGGTAAATATTTTTTGAAGCATCAAATGGAAACACATTCAAAAACCCACAAACGTAAATTCCCTAAACACTAACCCATAATCAATTCAAGGACAACATGCAACCCGGTTATCAAAACCGACCCGCGAATCAACAACACCATAAAAAATACCCAGAAAGAAAAATAGATACACACGCAAGCAAGAACAATCCAAACATGTTGAAGAACACAAGAAAGACAAATAAGATTGAGTCAAGAGAAGAACTTACTTGTTTGACAAAGAAAAAGACGAGTGAACCTTGCAAATAATGGAGTTTGATGGTCGCCAAGGGCATGATAGGAAGTTTTTGTTGCTTTGGAGAGTAAGGATTCACAAAAATACGAATGGGCACGGTGCTTTTCTTTTTATACGTAGCTCGTGGTGATTTTGATCGTCGGATCTAATTGAGGGGCTCCGATGGACTACATGTGTGTAAGCTTTAATCTCTCTGGTTCAGTTTCAATTGGACGGACGAGATTATGAAACCATTCAATTGGCTCGAAGTAAGTCGGTTACCTTCGTTTTGGCGGGAATGTCGTAGATGGATGACAAGTGTCACGATGAGAGTGAAAGTAAGAGAAGCCCTAATCAGATTTGATGGGCATTTAAGGCAGTAATAATCATTTACAATTCCTGAGTGGCGGTCATCCAAAGGGCATAAGAGGTATTTTCATGAAACAACCAACGTCGTTTAGGCTGATAGTGAGGTATTGCCGACCCGAGCACATAACAATGACGTGGCCAACCAGACTAGGCACTGAGAAAGACAAGGCATTTTGTTGAGGCGAGTAACTCAGAACCGAGCAGCATTCTTCTCACCCTTATAGTTCCCGGCACTAACTCACAAACTCGTTGGAACCGAGAACTAGTGGACAGATGTTAATGGTGATTTTTGGGCCTAAGGGTCGCTAGCAGCTCAGGAGGGGCATGAGGGGAATTTCAAGTTCAGAACATTGTAGCTCAATGACATTAATCAAGGGTATCTGGTCCAGAAGAATGGTCGGGCTCGGTCTTCATTCCCATGCCGACCTGAGGGGTATTGATGTTCAGAGAGGTCAGGTCAGTGGTTGAGGACCTCGAATTCGACCCGACCAACAGAGCTCGGAATGGCGGAAAAGTAATACTGCAGTAGTCCGACCTCATGGAAGAGAGCGGGTTAGTGTTGATCAGGTCAGGTATACTGGTGCAAGCACAGCACAAGAACTTGTACCTTCCATAAAGCTCTGATGTTACATGAGCAACTGGCAGGGTTATCCTTTGACACACGCCACCGCGTGGACAGAAAGATACAGGCTGGCTTCATAAAGACAATGTGTGGAGTCTTCCCAAGAAAGAATGGTTTAATGAAATGTCAGATGACAGGTCTACTTTCGGCGGAACAGATGGGGCAAAGAGCCTATTTGGCATCAGTAGGTTCACGTGATGGTTTGACGGCGAAGTTTCCTACGATGTCAAAAAAAAAATCAATTTCTCTTCATATCTTCCCTTCATCTTAGGTGATGATAATATGGACATTTTAAGTATACATGTCTCTCTTAATCTGGATCATTTTGATCTATTTAACAAATCTCTTGCAAATATTGTCCATGCTTATGGTAGTTAAGTCACCACACCATATTGACATAACATATATTCATAAGCATCAACAACCAAAGTCATTGTAACTTGTACCACAGTTATGTAATAATAATACCACCTTAAAACTGCATTGAAAATACTAAAGGAAAAAAATAACCTCTCCTATACCACTCCCCTCCATTAGAAAATTAGCAGCAAAAAAATTTTAAAAAAATTAAAAAAAAAAACGAAAAAAACCCATAACATTAAATCCTATTAACATTCAACAGTAGCCTTCTGGGCTACTGTTGAATCACTATCAGCAACACTAATCACAACATCACCACCACCGCTGCCGGGGAACAAACTTCCGGGCAGTTTCCTCTTCGGCTTCGCCTCTTGTAGCATCAATACGACGTCTCTCATGGAGGGCCGGTCAGCCGGATTCCGGCTAGTGCATAGCAATGAAATTCTAAGCATATACATCATTTCTTCCCTAACAGAGGCACAAGAGGCCCCGACATTTTTATCCAGAATGTCATCGATACCATCCTTAGTCTTGGTTTTATACCTCACCCAATCCACAATGTTGTTCCCATCTCCAAATTCAGCATCAACTGATCTCTTCCCACTTATAATCTCCATTAGTACAACTCCATAGCTGTATATGTCACTCTTCTCATCAACTTGGAGAGTGTAGGCATATTCTACAAACACGAACAAACACTCCTTAACAATCAAGTGCACCCCTTCACTTTGTAACATCCAAAATTTAATTGAAGGATTTTGCTAATATATTCCAATACCAATAAGCGACATTCAAGTTAAAATTCGGATCACTAAAATTGAAACAAGAGTTATTAAATTAGTAGTTTCTATTATTGAATTTGAAGTTAATACATAAATTTAAAATATTTCATATTTAATTTAGAACTTTCAAATTCAATGCCACCCGTTTCAAAAACGACTTGTGTTAAAAAGATAAAGTGCTAAAAGAAAAAAGAGAGAATTATTTCATAACTCGTAATAGTCTTACCATGTATAAAAACAGTTACATATTAGGTTTAGGTTAGTGCTTTTGAATATATCACGTCGAGCGGTCAGCCTTCGGATACCATGCCCGTGGCACATAGAGCACTAACCTTAACCGTAGAAGGAAAAACAATGTATATCACTTTTCTTATCCTTAATTTAGTATATAATAAGATTAGCACTGTACTAAAGATCATGCTAAGAATAATAAGATCGGATTGATTACTCAATTTAGCTAAAGACAAAGGAATAAATCATAATCATCCTCCTCTAACTTAAGCTAAAAAGATGTACTCTTATTGCTAATGTGCACATTGAGTCAATTATTTGGTCGCCAAACAAAAGGAACTGGAACAAAACGTACCTGGCGCAATGTAGCCGTAGGACCCGGCAATGACTGACATTGACTCATCACTCTGGATCAGCTTTGCCACGCCAAAATCTGCCACTCTGGCCTCCATCTCACCGTCCAAAAGTATATTACTCGGCTTAAGATCACGTTGAACAATCACCGGATCACAATCGTGGTGAAGATAGCAAATCCCCTGCGCCACACCCAGCGCAATCTTGTACCTCGTAACCCAATAATCAGCCACCAAATTTTCTTCTTTATTTTTACCATGTAATAAATCATCTAAGTTCCCATTGGGCATGTACTCGTAGAGCAGCATCGTTGACTCCCTGTTGCTGCAGCACCCTAACAGTCTCACTATGTTTCTGTGCCTCACGTTTCCTAACACGTCTACCTCAGCAAGCACCCCTCTCCTCCGTTTGATATTATCCTTATGCTTACCCCACAGTTTCTTCACTGCTATGATCTCGCCACCTGGCATCTCCGCTTTGTAAACAGTTCCAGTGGACCCCATCCCTAGAATCTTTTCGCTCATGGACAAACACTCCAACACGTCGTCAGCCGTGAAATTCAACCGTTGAAACGCCGTTAACTTCCACGGCCCAATTTCTCGGTCGATATCTAATCCACGGCTGTAATTCGCGTGGAAGCATCGAGTCCCTGCAACAAGAACAAACAAGCCGATACCAAATGCGGCAGCCATGATCCATACAATAGCTCCAGCTGTCTTCTTCGGCTGCTGTTGACGGTGACGTACCTCCACGTCACCCGCAGCAAGCATATCAGCCGGACACGGTTTAGTCAAAATTCGGCCGCAGAGACCTTCATTTCCAAAAAATGCAGACGGGTTAAGATTTGGAAATATCGTACCGGAAGCCGGTATCCGTCCTGTTAGTAAATCATACGAGACGTTAAAGCTCTCCAACGTGCTGCAGTTTTCGAAATTCGAAGGGATGGTGCCGGTGAGAAAGTTGAGAGAAAGATCAACGTCTGTGATCGAAGGAAGCCCCGAAATCTCCCACGGAATGATTCCCGTAAGCGAATTTCGGCTCAAATTCAACAACAAAAGCTTCTCGCAGTGGCCGATATCCCAAGGGATGCTGCCATTGAGCAAGTTGTTATGCAACTCTATCTTGTAAATACTTCCACATCCGATGAAATCCGGTATCTTGCCGATTAATTTACTCGAACTTGCCGATAAAATCTTCAAATTTGGCGCGCTCCAGATATTACTCGGCAAATTTGTTTGGAATGAATTCTCCGAGACATTTAAGTACTCGAGCTTCGGTGCATTGCCGAGATCTTGCGGAATTGCTCCAGATAAATTGTTACGACTCATGTCCATGAAGGTTAAATTCGGCAAGAGACCGAAACCGTAAGGGATCGAGCCGTTGAGTTGGTTATCTTGGATTCGTAATCTTGATAACGCAGTACAGTTTACAAGATTAGCCGGAATGCAATTCGTAAAGTTATTGGAGAAGAGAATGAGCTTGAATAGCCTGTTGCCGTCGCAAATAGTCGCCGGGATTGGACCGGTGAGTGAATTGGAAGACACGTCAACGGTCAATAACTTGCCATTTGACCCGAGCTTCTGTGGGAGCGCTCCTGATAATTGATTGTTCCACCAAAAACAAGGATTGGGCTATCATCCTTTCACATTTATATCCTTTATCTCCTTTTAAAGGTTATGATTTCAAGATAAATCTAGGGTCAAAATCTGACAACACATTAATGAATTTAATCCAAGTTGGCTTGACTTTTGTGTTGGCAAAATAATGGCCATTAATTTATTTTGACTAATCATAACCATTAAAAGGAGATAAAGGTAATGCAAAAGGATTAGCCCATCCCCAAAAACAACTGTCTAACCCTGCAACTGGTCGATTTCTTGAGAATTTCGCCGGAAAGTTGATTATTCATTAGACTCAACCTCGTTAGCCCTGTCAAAGAAGCTAGAGAGGTAGGGATTGGCCCCGAGAGTTGGTTATCGGATAAGTCAAGAACCTTCAAATCTTTCAAGTTCCCATAACTCATTGGGATTTCGCCTGTAAAATTGTTATGGAACAGCAGTAGCATCTCCAGGTTAGTCAAGTTACCTAGCTCAGTCGGAAGAGTGCCAGATAAGTTGCATTTTGAGAAGTCCAAGTACTTGAGATTCGTAAGCATTGCGAATTCTACTGGGACTTGGCCTTGCAGGTTATTGTATTGTAACCAATCTCTATACGCTCCAGTTGAGTCAAGAACCCTAACTGAGGTGGCAATGATCCTGTTAATGAATTTCCAGCTATATCAAGAAACTGTATCTTTGTAAAGTTGCCATAATCCGTTGGAATTTCACCGTCGAAGTAGCTTCCGCCAAGATTCAGCTGCTCAAGAAAGTTGAGTTGAACAAATTCTAGTGGAAGGGGACCCGTGAAGCTGTTGCTGTAAGCATTGAAGATTCTCAAGAACTTGAGCTTGGAGATTCCTTCTGGGAAAGTTGAGTTGAAGTAGTTGTGGCTGATATCAATTGTTCTTAGCTCCGTTAGCTCGAAAATGGCCGGCTGGAGAGGCCCATCGAAAACATTTGCACTCAAATTCAAGTGGGTCAAGCTTTTTAAGTTCCTGATTCCAGGTGGAATGGGACCTGAAAGAGAGCGGCGAGAGAGATCGAGTGAAGTGATTCCAGATGTTTTAGGGTTACATTTGATGCCCGACCAAGAACACCAAACTGGCTTCTTTTCAAAATTTGGCTTGGAGAAAGCTGGAGTTGCATCCCAGTCATGGAAAGCATTGAAAGGGTCTTTGAGAGAGGCCTTGATAGAAAGAAGAGAAATCAGTTGGAGAGGAAGCTGAGTGTTAGCTGATGATGAGAAAGCAACTACTGAGTGTACAGAGAATGTGAGGAATATGAAAAGAGAATGAACATGAACAACAAGTTTCATGGTTTATTTTTTGAAATTTGGTTGAGAATTGTGTGGTGTTCAGAGATGTAAATTTATGGGAAGCTTGGTTTTGATGGAGAGTTATTTTGCTTTTTGGGAAGGTGTTTCATCATGATGATTATGTATTTGTTATATGTCCCTTAAAACTGATAATATTTTTTTTACTTTTCTCAAACCATGCTCAAGTATATGGATTAAGAATGTCAAATACGATTTAATTATTAAGATTTATTTAAGATGATTATCTCTTAATATTTAAGACAAATTCAACTAGAAACTGAATAGTAATTCAAGTATATTTCCTTGGCTCTTCATTCGTTCATCTACAATTTTGGGTTTCTTGGATTTCTTTTTTTCCTTTTCTTTTGCCACCACTTTTCATCATTCCTTGATTTTTCTTTTATCTTTGGCTATAACAGTAACATAACATTATTTGCTTGAATATGTAGGTAACAGTGACAGTGTTCCTCGCAGGATCCAAGAAACTCATTTCCCACCAATTTTCTCAAACTCTTCTTTGTATAATCAAATATAGTTTGTCTTCTTTTTTTCCGCAGCTTTTTTTTTTTCATATATTTAAATACACTTTTTTTTTTTTTAATCGTTGGAAACCCTGGCATCAAACCACCCATTCTGGGCCGCGGCGCAGGTAAAACCCCCGGCTGCCCCAAGCTATTACAAGAAGTTGCACCCCCTGAATTCGAACCCAGAACCTCAAGATTCTGGACCCTTCACCACCAAGCCACACCCCTTGGGGGCATTTTTTTTTAAATACACATTCACAAGACACACTCAAAACATAAAATTATCTTAGAAAAATATATTTTAGATTAAAATAAATAAAAATTAGTGTGTCAACTGAAGTTGGTTGTAGGGACCACATTCTTTAATGGACGCATTTCTTAATTGTTACCGAGGTGTTTTTGCTCAAGACTTGATAAGCAAACACCATTTGTTCTAGTGCTAAAATTAGGGTGAGTATTCTTTTGGTTTTGTTTTGTTTTGTTTCTTTGTTTCTTTGTTTTTTGAAAGAAGTTTGTGAAATAATATTTTCTAAATTTACTGATCACTATTTTAGATAGCATATAAGTGCACATATTATATAAGTATTATAAAAATATCAATCTCACGAGAAATTATTATTAATATCTAATATTAAAGTTTTACCAACTCTAATCTTATTTAGACTAATTTTTTTTGAAGAAAGAGGTATTTATTAATAAACAAAAATAAAAGTAAAGTAAATTTAGATAATCGAAAATAGTAAAGTAAGAAGAACTTAGGATTACAACTTCTCCACAACATTCCCTTAAATTTTTCTCTTATCTTTATAATTGATCAACTATAATGATTTATTAAAGTAGAACACGAAGTTATCTACAAGCCTCTTCTGATAGTCGAGTAGAAACACTCGACTTAGTTCAATTACCTATATTCTTATGATAATTGATTTAAGCTAAACTTATTATTATCAGGTTCTAATTATGGCTACCCATGCCCTACAGGTATATTCATATCTTGTACGAAATCTATTCAACAGAACGAGATCACAAGTTATCAATTCCCAAAGCTAAATCAAAATTTACTTTTCCAAGTTCCTTAGAGTTTACCACAACTATCTTGTTGGTTATCAAACAATAGAACGCATTAAGCAAAGAGAATGATAAAGAATCCACATAGAAGATCACAAATCAATTACAAAAAAATTCAATTAATAAAAGTTCATATTGGGTTCCATTACAATCCTAGAACAAGATCTAGTTCATGATGAAGATTAATAACAAAATCATCATGTTCAATATAATAAACATAAGCAAAAGAATATAAAAATACGGATAAGGATGACAAATCATGAAGGTTGTCAATCTTTAATCTCTAAAATCTTCAATCTTCTCCTCTTAATTCTTGATTGATCTCATTGTTCTTGGTTGTTCTTGAATGGTGCTATGTTTAGAGAGTGTTTTAGCCTCCAAAAAGGCTTATTTGGCTCCCCAAAAACATATGTGAAGTAATCCTAGACATTCCCCTTATATAAATATCATAATAATCAAGTTTCCTATTTAATTTTTTTAGTTTTCCGCATTTTCGTGTTAGGGTTGGTGCTCTGAGCGCCAATTTCTTATGTATTTCCCTGTAAATACCCTTGTAAATATTTTATTAGTGAATAAAATAAACAGTTTCTATAATATGAATTCTTTTATTATATGGTAAAGATGTAAATGACCTTAGAATGATTGGTTATGATACAGTTGCAAAAGCGTCGCAACTGACATTGAGCAGTATCATAACAGTATCATTTTTTAACTGTTCCTGGTCAAGGTTTACAATTACTTGGTCAGTAAGTAAACCCGCTGAGACTGGTACATATCGTATATTGGAATATTGGATTCCAATGATTTCTCAATGAACCGTGAGTCTCAGGAGACTCGTATATAGATACGTAGGTGTTTATATCGGATAAACACTGAATGACTCACCGAAGATTCTTAATAGATGGTACATCAATGTCAATAAAAATCTTCTTGGGTTGAGTGAGCATAGTGATCCTTCGACTTGAGATACCACTATGGATGTATGAGGTGTCCTCCATACTTTGATGACATCAAGTCACCGATCTATTTAGATCAGACCTCCACTTGTTCGTTTGGTGTGGACTGATCCTCAGGATATCATATGTGTATTAAGATAGAATCTGTCAGTTGTGTGTATAGAGCATAGGTATTCATTATGGAATTAGCAATTTGTTAAATCCATGGGCCTGTGGTACACTTTAGAAGTGAGTTTTAACTGTTATTAAGATATTACTAATAGAATCGTGATGGGATTATACCTATAGAGATTTGACGTTTATATTTATATCTCTAGGATAATCTGGATACCTATGATGGAATGATTATACGTATGCAATGACCTCGACCTGTATGGTTCAGAGAGTTTATCCGTGTTCGTCATAATTTACAGGTGGGTAGATTATGGACACGAAATTGGATTTCATGACGGATATGTCTGAATCTAAAGAGTCTCACTAATTAAATATACTCGTAGAGTACTATGGTAACTTTTATGAATAATACTGATTATTTACAAGCTGTTTAACGATTAAATGAGAATACATGCGTTTGAGATCTTTCGGCCATTTGTTAAATGTCAAATTGTGATATTTGACATTTATAATTAATATATGTATTTTGATTATTTAATGTAAATATAATACATATATTTTAGATGTTTGTATTTAATTATTTAATTATTCAATAGTTAATTAATTAAATTAATTAATTTACAAAAATCTTATTTTTTTTAATTATAGTAAGCAAATGGCATTTTTTAAATGGATAAAATGGCCATTTTTTATTGGATAAAGTGGCATGATTTAATTGGTACAAATAGTGGTATACATTAAATGGTTAATTAATCAATAACACAATTTTATTAAATCATTATCCATTTATTTTTTAAAAATAAAAATTGAAAAAAGACTTGGCCAATATTTTTCCCCATTTTTTCGGTCCTTGCATGGAAAATATATAGGCCTTGTTTCAATTTTTTGTTTCATAATTTCAAGTTTCCAAGATCAAATACAAAGAAAAGTTTGAGAGAAAAAAGGAAAAAAAAGGAAAGAAAAGCTTGGAAAACTTGGAAATTTGTAAGTTTTTCCTTACGTTCTTCAACATGAAATTATTTCTATAATTCTTAGCTTCAAATTGTGTTGCTTGAAATTTGTTTCTCTACTCTTTATGCATGTAATTTGATGGTTGGAACTTGATAGAAAGATGTTAGCATGTATGAAAATTAAAGAATGCTTATTAAAAGTGATTAAGTATTCTTTTGATTATTTGATAATTTTGTTGTCATTCTAGAGTTGCTTAGCCACTCATAAATGACCTAGAATTATTCTTGAGTTGTTTCATGGTGGTGAGACTTATTTGGTGTGGTAAGGATTGAATTAAAGTTATGAATTAATTAATTTGGTGTTAATTGATCTAATGGAGAATTTTGTAAAATTAGGGTTCATAATCCTTTTCAAATTTGGGAATTTTCATATATGTTTTAATTAATGATGTACATATGATGCATAGTAATTTTGGTGTTGATTGGATTTGATCTTGAGTGGTTTTGAACCAATTTGGACTAAAATGCAAATCCTGAAAAATTAAAGGACCTCTCGACAATTTGTAGAAAAATTGGTTTCTTGAATTGTAAATTGTATTTTCATGTATAAGACATGTATAAATCATTTTGGGATTGATTTGGAATCAATTAAAATTGTATTTGACAATTTAGGACTAAAATGATAAAA
Source organism: Zanthoxylum bungeanum (assembly GCA_019454045.1). NCBI lineage: Eukaryota > Viridiplantae > Streptophyta > Magnoliopsida > Sapindales > Rutaceae > Zanthoxylum > Zanthoxylum bungeanum. Next base: position 21,623 of record SKCR01037257.1, read on the forward strand.
ATATAAAGTTTAGGGGTTAATCGATAATTAATGAAAAAACTAATTTTTGGGTAAAAATTTCAGTTTTTAAGTATTGAGTAATTAAAATAAATTAGTTTATTTAATTTCCCAAGAAAAATTATTGAAATCGGAAAATTTTGATTTTCCGCGTTGCGCTGTGTTTACCCGGAATTGCAGCCTAAAATCCCTACAAAATGGTATCAGAGCAGGTCTGAACCTGAACTCATGATATGAATATGCCTTTAAATTCAATGTTTAATTTTGTCTTTACTTTATGCATGCTTGTATTTATTTAATTTGATTAAATTAAATGCGTAACATATTTACGGAAAATCCCTAATTAATAAGATTTTAAAGTAATATGTATTAGATGCATATTTCTTGGTCCGTCTTATCAATACGGTTTATGGATATCTATTCTATGGCTGCATCCGAGAAAGTTCCAAAGTAGTGAGGGTATAGTTGATAGAAATTTATCGATATCGGATGTATATGTGATACTAGATAAATTCAAGCTAAAGCGGAAATTCTGAACGTGCCAAAGCTGTCAGGGTTACATAAGTATCTTGAATTTATCATTGACAAGTTTAACCTTGGTACGCCTCCATGTGAACGTGACAAAGCTGTCACAACTAGAAAAGACCATGACCAGAACCCTAGGAGTCACTGTTGAGTGATCGACAATGAGTTGTCTACCTAATGAATATACGTAGGCGAGATCGTGTTAAAGCTGTGAGCTGAAATATATTCATGGGGTCCACCTTTCACAATTATGTTTTAATTTGATTATTGCATGTTATTGTATTCTGTTTGGGGATTACAGTTTTACATGAAATAGTGAGAGAGACATTTATAGATTATAAATCCATGATCTGTTTAAATGTTTTTGTTATTATATGAGACGGTTTTATCTGCTAATCGTTTTTCGCTATCTATATGATAGATTTGTGATGGCGGCAACTACTTCTAATCCTTTTGCTCGTATACTTGATACTAACAAGCTTAAAGGCACCGAAAACTTTGCAGATTGGGACTTGGATCTAACAATTGTCCTTAGGTCTGAGAAAGTAGAATATGTGTTAGAAAGTCCATTGCCACTTGCCATATCAGATGATGCAACACAATAGGAACATCAGACTCTCTAGAGGTGGAGGAATGATGATAGAAGAGTCAAATCATATATTATCTGTTCCTTTGCATCGGAGCTTAAAAGGCAATACTTTGGTTTGCCTGACGCATATTTATGATGATGCGACTGCGAGAGTCCTTTATGAACCAAGAACAGGTCTCGGTTCATAAAATTTTGATGGAATTGTTCCATTCAAAACTTGAAGAGGGACAGACTGTGAGCCCTCATGTGCTTCATCTGAATGATTTGATCGAACAGTAGAGGCGCTTTAACTTCCCTCTAAATGACACTTTGGGACGAAGTATCATACTTAGATCACTCCTTTCATCATATCGCCAATTTGTAATGTATTTCAATATGAATGGGATTAGATATTCTTATCAATAGTTGCATAAGATGCTATAAACTGCAAAGAAGGATTTGAGTAAAGGAGTATCGACTCGTCCTCCTAAACCCACTGTTCTTCCTTCTTCCTCTCAATCTGAACAGAAATGGAAGAAGAATAAAGGAAAGAAAAAGAAGGGTTTGAATCTTCCACCAAAGGGTAAGATAGCTAAACCAAAGAGAGCTGCTGAAGATAAATGCCACCACTGCAGCAAGATTGACCACTGGAAGAGGAATTTTCCTGATTACTCAGCCCAAATCAGAAAGGAAATAATATATACTTCAGGTGCTTTTATTTTTCCCATTACTGCTAACTCATTAGCTTGTGAAGCTATGTCATCCAGTTGGATTTTAGATTATGCTTGTCCAATTCACATTTGTAATTTGTTGCAGGTGCTGAAGGAAAGTAGACGACTGAAATCTGGGGAGATATAGTTACGATTCGGGAGTGGCGAATCTCTAGATGTAGTTGTTGTGGGCTTATGCGAGATTCCCTTACCCAGTGGAAGACTTTTGATGCATTACTATTTTTTGTACCGGGATGTGTTACAAACATTTTGTCACTTTTTGTATTAGATACTGAAGGATATAATGTAAATATTAAGAATCGTTCTTCATATTTATATGATAGATATAATGTTCAGATCTTAGTTTGTCCAAATGAGCACGATCATTACATTTTGCATACCTCACAAGATATCCTTAATGTTGGAATTAATAAACGTAAAGTATCTGATATAAATAATACTGAACTGTGGCATATGAGGTTGGGTCATATAGGCGTGAAATGCCTAACCCAGTTGGTTAAGAATGGTTTGATACAGGATCTTACCATTGAACCTTATCCAACTTGTGAATCTTGCATTCGGGGTAAAATGACCAAAGCCATATTTTTGGGTGTAAGACACCGAGCCGCTGACTTATTGGAACTAATACATTCTGATATATGTGGTCTCATGAGTCAAATTGCTCACAATGGTTTTTCGTACTTTGTTATCTTTACCGATGATCTGTCACAGTACAATTATGTTTATTTGATGAAACAAAAATTGGAAACCTTTGAAAAGTTCAAAGAATTCCGAAATGAAGTAGAAAAATAGGCTGGTACATATATTAAATGTCTTCGATCTGATCGAGGTGTTGAATATATGAGTGGTGAGTTCACCGATTATTTAAAAGAGAATGAGATTCTCGCTCAATATAGTCCTCCGGGTACTCCACAGCACAATTGAGTGTCTGAAAGGAGAAATCGGACTTTATTGGATATGGTCCGATCGATGTTGAGTTTTACAGATTTGCTCTATTACTTATGGGGATATGCTCTTTTAACTGCTGCTCATCTTTTGAATAAGATTCCTTCAAAAGCTATTCAAATGACTCCGTATCAGATATGGACCGGTAGGAAACCGAATCTTAATTATGTTAAGATTTGGGGTTGTCCTGCATACGTCAGGATGGCTCAGCAAGATAAGCTTTCGCTTCGAGGGCAAAAGTATAGGTTTGTTGGATATCCTTCAAATACGAAAGGATATTTATTCTATGATACCGAGTATCAAAATATATTTGTAGCTCGCTTCGTAAAATATCTTGAAATGGAATTTTTGTCTGAAGGTGGTGATCATAAACAGGTTAAACTTGATGAAGTACAACCTGAAACCAATGAACCATTGGAGGAACATGAAGTTCAAATAGATGAAGAACCTTCAACACACACACTTCGTAGGTCCCAAAGGGTGTCTACACCTCCTGAACGCTTGTATTTGATCCAAGAAAAGAGTCTAGATGTTCTTTTAATCGAAGAGACTGACCCTTACACCTATAGAGAAGTGATGTTGGACATCGACTCCGTGAAGTGGCAAGAGGCCATGAAATCAGAGTTAGACTTTATGCATCAAAATCAAGTTTGGGACTTGGTTTCGCTTCCTGAATGAATTATTCCTATCGGTAGTAAATGTGTTTATAAGAGGAAGTGTGGGCCTGACGGAAAGGTTTAAACCTTTAAGGCCAGACTGATAGCTAAAGATTACATGCGGTGACCTGGTATCGACTACGATGAAACATTTTCGCCAGTTGCGATGCTGAAGTCTATAAGGATTTTGTTATCTATTGCTGCTTACCATGATTACGAGATTTGGAAAATGGATGTCAAAATGGGTTTCTTGACGAAAAAATCTATATGGAACAGCTGGAGGGTTTTGTATCCAGCGAAACCTTAAACATGGTTTGTAAGCTTAAGAAGTCCATTTATGGACTTAAACAAGCTTCGCGAAGTTGGAATCTCTGATTTAACGAGATTATTAGATTGTCTGGTTTTCTCAAGAATATGGAAGAATCTTGTGTGTACCAGAACGCTAGTGGGAGTATGATAGTATTTTTGGTTCTCTATGTTGATGGCATCCTAATAATTGGGAATGATATAAGAATGATGTAGGGCATCAAAGCTTACCTCTGTAAAAATTTCTCCATGAAAGACCTGGGTGAATCTTCTTATATCTTGGGTATAAAACTCTATATGGATAGAGAAATGAACCTTATTGGGTTATCCCAATCAACGTACATAGATAAGATCTTAGAACGATATAATTTTGCTAAATGTAAGACAACAAACATACCATTCAGATATGGCATTCATCTTTCGAAGAAGATGTGTCCGCAAATAGAAGATGAGAAGATTAGAATGTCTAATCAGCCTTATGCTTCGTGTTTAGGTAGCATCATGTATGCCATGTTATGTACTAGGCCTGATGTCAGCTTCGTAGTTAGTGTGACTAGAAGATATCAGTCCAATCCAGGAAATGATTGGATGACCGTTAAACATATCCTGAAGTATCTTAAAGGTACTAAGGATAATTTTATCATATATAAAGGAAAGGAACTGCAGGTTAATGGGTATACGGATTCTGATTTCCAATCAGATCCTGATGATAGAAAGTCTACATCAGGATTCGTATTTACCCTTAATGGAGGTGCAGTTTGTTGGAAGAGTTCCAAACAGGTGTCAACAACCGATTCTACCACAGAGGCGGAATATATTGCTGCTTCAAAAGCTGTTTGGATTAAGAAGTTTATCACAGAATTGGGAGTTGTCCCAAGTATTGATAATCTGATTCCGTTATACTGTAATAATACTGGTGCCATTACGCAAGCAAAGGAACCAATGACGCATCATCAAAGCATGTAAAATGAAAGTACCACATCATTCGAGAGATTGTGTCGTGAGGTTGCATTGTCGTGTGCAAGGTCCCAAGTGAAGATAATGTAGCAGACCCGCTTACGAAGGCCATACCTCCGAAGTTATTTGATAAGCATATGGAGTCGATGGGTATTAGATACAATCGATCTTGGCACTAGAGCAAGTGGGAGATTTTGTTAGGGTTGGTGCTCTAAGCACCAATTTCTTATGTATTTCCGTGTAAATACCCTTATAAATATTTTATTAGTGAATCAAATAAACAGATTCTATAATATGAATTCTTTTATTATATGGTAAGACGTAAATGACCTTAGAATGATTGGTTATAATACAGTTACAAAAGCGTCGCAACTGACATTGAGCATTATCATAACAGTATCATTCTTTAACTATTCATGGTCAAGGTTTACAATTACTTGGTCAGTAAGTAAACCACTGAGACTGTTACGTGTCGTATTATTATAATATTGGATTACAATGGTTTCTCAATGAACCATGAGTCTCGGGAGACTCGTATATAGACACGTAGGTGTTTATATCGGATAAACATTGAATGACTCACTGAAGATTCTTAATAGATGGTACACCAATGTAAACAAGAATCTTCTCGGGTTGAGTGAGCATAGTGATCATTCGACTTGAGGTACCACTGTGGATGTATGAGGTATCCTCCACACTTTGATGGCAGTCACGTCACCGATCTATTTAGATCAGACCTCCGCCTGTTCGTTGGGTGTGGACTGATCCTCAAGATATCTTGTGTGTATCAAGATAGATATGTCAGTTCTGTGTACAGAGCATAGGTATCCATTATGGAATTAGCAATCTGTTAAATTCATGGGCCCGTGGTATACTTTAGAAGTAAATTTTAAGTGTTATTAAGAGATTGTTAATAGAATCGTCGACGAGATTATACCTATAGAGATTTGACGTTTATATCTATATCTCTGAGATAATCTGGATACATGTGATGGAAGGATTATACGTATGCAGTGACCTCGACCTATATGGTTCAGAGATTTTATCTGTGTTCGTCATAATTTACGGGTGGGTGGATTATGGACACGAAATTGGATTTCGTGACGGATATGTCTGAATCTAAAGACTCTCACTAATGAAATATACTCGTAGAGCACTAGGGCAACTTTTATCAATAATAATAATTATTTACAAGTCGTTTAACGGTTAAACGAGAATACATGTGTTTGGGATCTTTTGGCCATTTTTTAAATATCAAATTGTGATATTTGACATTTATAATTAATATATGTATTTTGATTATTTAATTTAAATATAATACATATATTTTAGATGTTTGTATTTAATTATTTAATTATTTAATAGTTAAATGATTAAATTAATTAATTTACAAATATCTTGTTTTTTTATTATAGCAAGCAAATGATATTTTTTTTAATGGATAAAATGGCCATATGTTATTGGATAAATTGGCATGATTTAATTGGTACAAATGGTGGTATACATTAAATGGTTAATGAATCAATAACACAATTTTATTAAATCATTATCCATTTATTTTATTAAAACAAAAATTGAAAAAAGTCTTGGCCAATATTTTTCCCCATTTATTCGGTCATTGCATGGAAAATATATAAGCCTTGTTTCAATTTTTTGTTTCATAATTTCAAGTTTCCAAAATCGAATACAAAGAAAGTTTGAGAGAAAAAAGGAAAGAAAGAAAAGAAAAGCTTGGAAATCTTGGAAATTTGTAAGTTTTTCTTTACTTTCCTTCAACATGAAATTATTTCTATAATTCTTAGCTTCAAATTGTTTTGATTGGAATTTGTTTCTCTACTCTTTATGCATGTAATTTGATGGTTGGAACTTGATAGAAAGATGTTAGCATGTATGAAAATTAAAGAATGCTTATTAAGAGTGATTAAGTATTCTTTTGATTATTTGATAATTTTGTTGTCATTCTAGAGTTTCTTAGCCACTCATAAATGACCTATAATTGTTCTTGAGTTGTTTCATGGTGGTGAGTTTTGTTTGGTGTGGTAATGATTGAATTAAAGTGTGGAATTTAATTAATTTGGTGTTAATTAATCTAATGGATAATTTTGTAAAATTAGGGTTCATAACCCTTTCCAAATTTGGGGCTTTTCATATATGTGTTAATTAATGATGTACATATGATGCATATTAATTTTGGTGTTGATTGGATTTGATCTTGAGTGGTTTTGAACCAATTTGGACTAAAATATAAATCTTGAAAAATTGAAGGACCTCTAGGCAATTTGTAGGAAAATTGGTTTCTTGAATTGCGAATTGTATTTTCATGTATAAGACATGTATAAATCATTTTGGGATTGATTTGGAATCAATTAAAATTGTATTTGACAATTTAGGACTAAAATGATTAAAATACAAAGTTTAGGGGCTAAACGGTAATTAATGAAAAATATAATTTTTGGGTAAAAATTTCAGTTTTTAAGTATTGATTAATTAAAATAAATTAGTTTATTTAATTGCCCAAGAAAAATTATTGAAATCAGAAAATTTTGATTTTCAGCGTTCTGCTGCGTTTACCCGGAATTGCCGCCTAAAATCCCTACATCGCGATGCAAGCTGACAGTACATAGTTGGTAGCTTTAAGCTCGATTTTACCATGAAATCTGATTCAGTCTGTGATGTAAACTATATAGTTGTAGATAATTGAGTTTTCTTTCCAACGTAATTTAAATCATCTCAATTGGATATCATATGCAAAAGTTATGACTAAAAGACAGAAGATTGCGTATATAATGAAGTCATTGGTGCAAATCGAGAAATTCTGGTTTTCCACTCTTTTTTGCTCAATTCCTTATATCATGCATCCTAGACAACAAAATGATGAATATTAGTGAATTTAACATATTCAAGAACATAATTTAGGAGGAAAATCAATTATAAATACACTTGAAAATTTTATATTATAGATTTTCATGACACTCCCTAACTTGAATGATGCTTGTGCTCAAGCAATAATCCAAACATAAATAACAAATAAACTAACTAAGCCACTTTCGTAAATATTATGATTGCATTTAGCATATGCAACAAGTCTTCACTATACCAAAAAATGCTTTTACTAATACTAAATTAGTGTCAGTATAGAGATTTTCTAACACAACAATAAAAATAATATTCTAACACAACAATATCAATAATATTCTGACACGATTATAATACTAATATATTGATACTAAAATATCACTATAATATTGATACTAAAACATCACTATAATATTGATACAATTTTAAGTATCAAAATTTTATGTTATCATTCAGTAAATTATGTTATCATGTTATTAGAAATTTTTTAAACAAAAAATTTAATATATACCTTTTTTTTTTCCTTATTTTATAATACATAATCCAAAATTTATACTAACAAAACCAAAAACCAGAGACCATCTTTTCAAAATAATCCTATCTCTTCCATCCCATTGTAATCCCTAAATTCGACGACGGCGCTTGGTTCTCCATACGTCAGCAGTCGGCGGAGCAATTGGTGCCTTGTGTTTGTTGTGGTGATTACACGTATTTTTTGTCCTCCATTTGAAAGAACCTAGACCTTCATTTTCATGGCTGAATAGAATAATAATTAACAAGTATTAGAAGAAAAGCATAAAAAAGGAAAATTTGACTTAGATTCTAAGCAATTGAGCTCCGGGGTTCCATTACGGTCAGAATTCATGATATAGAAAGCCTCAGAATCTCTGAACCCAAAAATTCTCCTAAACTTAACCCTAATGTACATCAATTCACCATCAGTGCCAGTCCCATTGGCCTCAGCCTCATGTCCATTTCCAGGAAAAACACCAGCACCCATTGAAATAATTGGCTCTAAATATATATTCATCGATAAACTATCAATTCTTAATCCAACGAAGCAATTCAGAAACTAAAAAAAAGGCAAGTATTGTCGTAAAGAAAAGAAAACCAACCTGAAATTTCAGTAAGCTTCCCGTTGAGAAAGTCTGGTGGAAACGAAGACTAGGGTGGAAGCTTCAATGATTTTGCGGGAAACGAAGACTAGAGTTGGAGGGAGAGGATTTTGGCTAAGCGGGGGAAATAGATTTGTGTTATTTAGGTATGGATTTTTAGGGTTTTGAGAGATTTTCATAATTTTAATTTATAAATAAAGTTATTTTAGTAATTAAGTGCACAAAGTATAGTTCAATGGTATTTGGTTCAAAGTTAATCATTTGGCCTAAATAGCTTGTTAGTTCGAATCCATATGAGTTTAATCCATATATTTAATTTTAATTATTACTATTATTATAGTATTAGAGATTTCTTACACTAAATTTACTGATACCATAGTGTCAGTAATTTTTGATATTTTTCAAAAAAAAAAAAACTAAAAAATAGTGCATTTAAACCCCTAGACAGACTTAGTGGACGAACTATAATCTCTTGAGGGCTCATAGTGATGACACCATAATATCATCTAAAACTACAAAATAAACAAAAATAAAATGACGCAAAAGACATATCATGGTAAGATTTTCAAAATAATGCCTCGAATATCATTATATAAGATGTCAATGACTCAAAGAAAATTTCAAAATACTGTAAATAGTCGTAACTTCATTTAAAAATCAAATTTATCTCAATTAAATTTAAGTGTGTGTGTGAATTGAATTCTATCAAAATTTATCCTATAGATCATCAATCTTAATAGTTTTTTATCTCGACAATCGAGATAGAATAAGTCAAACCAACCTATGTATTTTAAAGTTTCTACGTCTTATCATTAAGCTCATGTCTCTTGGCTTTAGCATTTATTGTTGTTTTTTTCTTTTTTTTTCCTTTTCTATTTTTTTCATCTTTTTTTTCTTTTTATTGAGCTTTCACACTACCCATTAAGGTAGCATTTCTCCTCATGGTAGTTTTACACTTATCTATGAGTCGATTCACGCTTAACGGGTATAGATGGCTCTTTGATATGTTAACCTTCATGTACTTTTAAGGTAGAGATAGATATCTAGGCTAATGGTTTATCATTTAATCCAATTATCTCAATTCAAATTGTATGAATATCAAATTTCAAGCCTAAACTAAAAAAAAATTGATATATAAATACATGAATAAGCAAAGAATCATCTTATAACAAACTTAATTCAAGGATTCAACATTGACATTGTAGAAATTGTATTTGTATGCATAGCCCGATGATGAGTGTCTTATGGGACACCCTCTGAAAATTGGAAAATTATAAGGATGAATGGCAGGAAGGAAATTGACTCCACGAACATAGCCTAAAAGCCAACTGGATATCACCTATGTCTGGCTTACATTCTCTCTAGCCAATAACTCCAGCCGGATATACATTGAAAAAACCTAAATCCAGCTGGACATGACACAATTATCCTTGAATGAGCATATTATCAGTTACCAAAGACAAGGGATCTGATCATGGCGGGCCGGACATAAAATTCAAATTACATATTCGGCCGGACATTTGTTAATTGGTCAACACACGTGCGAATTTCCAAAGGCTGAAGTCACGGACCGATAAACGTTCGGTTGGACATACATTTCAAATTATAAGTCCGGCTGAACATGCATTGAGTGTTACACACTTCAGTAATCCAGTAACGTTAGACAAAAAAGAGGGAAGAATGTGATTCTAATCCCCCTTCCAAACTTGGACCTATCCTTTATACTATAAAAATGGGGTTGATAACTATCTAGAGAGATGATTTTTAGAGGGGAAAGGCTAAAAAAATAGAGAAAAAGAAACTCTAACAACCAAATGTAACAAACACCAATCCCTTGGAGTTGCATACTTCATAGTGCAAATCTAGAAGAGACCTCGTATTCAGAACGATCTTCAGAGCCACTACAGACTCAAAGGTACAACCTAAGGGCACCATCTTTAATATGTTTACGTATTTGACATTCTGTTCTAACACAATATCTCCGACCGGACGTACATCACGTCCGGTCAGATATGCACGCACGCCCGCCCACCAATAAAGCATGGCAGGCCATGTTTACTGTTTTCTATAATGCATGTTTATGTGATTTAAATCTATATATGACTATGCTATACTGATCATGTTTATTTATTTCATTAATAATAGTTTACATGTTACTACTTTTCCTCTTTTAATATGCTTGATTTTTGTGTTCTATGTATTCTGATCTGCGAGTCATATCTGACCTGACTTATTACAAGTCCAGCCTAACATGATGTATATCCGGTCATGTGACCCCGCGGTACAGAGGATGGAAATTCGGATGTAAGCTTCATAGTCAATTACGAATAGACGATAATATGGTTTGAACTCGGGATATAATGCCACGTACTATTGAGGGATGGCCATTTCATTATAAATGTATCCAAAATACTGGTTCACTGTATATGTTGCATGTTCTTCATTTTTGGACTACGCAGTATGTCCGACCTGACTTTAATCAAGTCCGGTCGGACATGCACTATTATATCCGGACAGGCCTCTCTAAGGCCATACATACTGAATGCATGTCTCAGTCTGTTTAATTCCACGGAATGCATGTTTTAGCTTGTCATTGTTTTCATAGTATTCGATTGATCATTGCTGGAATCGTTATTATTTCATTACTGAAATTGTTGTTACTTAATGTTTATCATTAGGTTTTATTTATTATTATGGTCATTTTGTGCCTCTAAATTACGTATTATGTCCGACTAGGCTTCCCATGTCTGGCCTTCCTCTCGAAGGCCAAGCCCGTCTGATGCTTACCCATATCTGTTATTTTATCAATATTGTAATATTTTATGGATATTTACTTTATTTAATGTCTTTATAATTCATGTTTGCGCAAATTGTATGCTTTATAAATCATTTCATGTGTGATCTTGCATTATAAGTTGCGGGGATACCTCATTAAAGTGTAAATTTTATACTAGCACTAGTAAGGGACCATTCCAAACCCAAAGGGGTTTAAGGTCGGACCTTATGATGGGTATAGTGCGGTCTTAAATTATTCTCGGTGCCTCATACTGGGTGGTGACTCATTTATTTTACCCTGCTTCGCTCCTACATATGGCGACTCCACTGGGGATAGAGAATTGGCTCCAAAAGAATACCTTGTAGTATATATGGCGAGATTGAGGAGAACGATGTGTTCATCTTTTGCATACCATTTTTAGCCCCGATGGCGTTACATATCGAGAAATCACTTTCACCCAAGGTGATGGATTGGTATGTGATGATAACTATCACTTATTGGCACGTACCCTTGGGTATTAAAGTGCATTCACTTGGTCGATTGATCCATTAAGTGAGGAGATCTAGTTGTGGACAATCATGTATATCCTTAGGTATAAAAAATATGTGTTCGTTGGGTCAATTGGACCCTTGAGTGGGGAGACCTAGTTGCGGACAACCCTCCACCAATAAAAGCCTATGTCTTACACTCTTAAGCCCAAATGAAAGCCTAAAGGTGTTGTCCTATAGAATCCTCCCTTATGCTTATGTTTGAGCCCTCAAAAATTGAAGTTTTTTGAACCTTTTTTTCCATTGGATGTAAACTTGTTGGGCCTTTTCAACTGGGATAAATTTGCATTTCATGATTATTAGGCCAATTGATTTGAATTGATAATGGGCCACCTTGTATGCAAACCTCGTTGGGCCAAAAAATGTTCAAATAGGATTTGAAAGTGCCAAAACATGAGTCTGATACTCACACTAGTTTTCATCTAGAAAATGTAGGCCTTGTTTTTGACCATTTGGATATTCCTAAACATTTTCTAAGTCCAACCTAAAATAACCGAGATTACTAAGGGTCCAATCTGTCATTTTCAAACAATGGCACGATCCCCATATTAGGCTTAGTCATTTTTTATAAATGGGCGGCCTTTGTCTTTTAACGATGCAACGAAACCAAGGTAGCCAATGTTCACCCTTTGTAGCATATGAGAGAATGAGCTTGTGTACCCTTGTTGGTGCATAAACTAAGCCAAACATAGGGCATATATGAACTTAACACGGAATAAGGTTGGACAGATATATGCTGATTGAGCATGCATTACATGCATCTCATGCATTGCATGCATACATGTATCATGCTAACACGTTGTGATACATCTATCATAATGACCAGTTGGATTAGAGAACAAGGTAGAAAGTGACATGAAATCACAAAAATGGCTAGCAATGACAGTTCCTGTATAGACCAATTGGAAATAACCATGTAAAAAATTGCAGAACAACTGTAAAACCTTGCCAATGTTGTGGCCAAGTTAACAATACCTCATATATTATGGGCCTAAGCAGGTAATAAAATGGCCACATTGCAGAACCAGTCTTACGCGAGATTCTAAGTCACATCGACCATTGAATAATATGTAGATCCTAAAGTGGCTAGGATCATGGAAAAGATGAATTATGAGTCTAACACTAGGCTGGGGGCACGAGGCCAATACATAAGCTCACTGCCCGATTTCAAATGGCAGACAACCAAGAAAGGGTTGTGGTACTATTAATACGAGGAGACCAAACCTAAGAAAGAATGGAAGAAACTGACAAATTTCTCTTTAAAAGCGATGTACAAAGAGCCCTACGATTAAGGGCAGTTACAAGAAGATTCATGGTGAAGACTCAAGGAATTTAGAAAAGAGAACTACAAGACTGAACACCATTCGAAAACGACTTGTTTTCTGACTTACGAGAACCGATGTCTAGGATTTTGGACAAGCTTAAGAGGCAAGGACTATTAAAACCTTTGGAAGCTAAACCATTACCAAACATCATCCTTCGCCACTACAATATGAATCTATACTGCCATTTCCATCAATAAAAATGTCATGTCACTAACAGTTGGACCCACTTAAAACATGGTATTCAAGACATGATTGACACTGGCAGAATACCTAACCCAGAAGGATACCACACCTAGGCATTGCATCTTTCCATTATTATCATGTAATGATTCTTTCCAAATTTCGATGATGAAATAAAATTCAGTCCTTCTCAAGAATATTATGTCTCTTGAAAAATGAGCATGTCTATATCCTTAAAGCAATTTTAAATTTTGGAATCATTACATGATAGGATATTCAAGACTTCACTTAGAATTGTAATGCACTTAGAAAGATATTATGTTGGCACAACTTATAGGATATTCAAGACATTTGACACTCATTTGACTATTTTCTAAAACTAAGGATATTGTGACACTAGGTTAAGGAGATGACGCAAGTAAAAAAAAAAAGAGAAGAATAAGCGAAAATAAAGAGAGAAAAGATGAAAAATGAAAAATGAAAAATGAAAAATGTTCAAAAGAAAAAGAAGAATGAGAGGAAAATTGTGAATCCCATAAAACCTGCTCCGCTGTTTGGATTTTTTAGTAACTAAAAATATCGTGCACTCCACAACTACTTTTGCGTCAAATGAAAACTCAAATGTTGAGCATGCAAAGCAACTTGAGTTGGTGAAATTGTTGAGTAACCAAGGGCTCACATCACAAATGTGTAGTCTTTGCGTCAAAAAATAGCTAGACGACTTAAAGAAGCTAAAGATGATATAGCCTTACAAAAAATAATAAGTCTTTGAGGAGATCCTGTTGATCCCTATGTAAGTGTTAGATTACCTTAATAGAGGAAAATATAAAAAAAAAATGAACTAAAGTGTCAGTGTTAATCTACACTTGACGCCAGCATAAGCCAATCTAGGTTGCACGTAATTTTTTGTGAGCAATTCACACACACACATGGAGAAACATTCAAAAAGGTAAAACCTTAGTTGAGATTGAATTTGGAATTTATACAATACTCAAACTTTGAAATAGGTGGAATTTCAAGAAAAAATTTGAGAACATGCGAAGAGTCATTATATGATTTTGAAAGGAAATCCAACGATTTGATGGTATCTCCACAGAAGAAGCTTCACAGCTCCTGCACTTCTACAAGCTGAAAAATGGGCATGTAGTTAGAGATCATTTGCATACATGCATACATATATGCATACATGAAAATAACATTTTTTACAGATAATTTGAACAAACTGATATGATACAAGGAGCATCATGAAAATAAACCTCGAAGTATGGATCCAAGTATCCAAGGATGAAGCCTAATAATCCATTCAAGTTATTTGGCAATGAAGGGGTCGAAAATATACAAGTGAAGGCCTCATAGAGGGGATTAATATTAGTGTTTATTTTAAAGTGGGTTGTAGACACTGTATTTTTACATAAGCCCAATGATGAGCCTCGTATGGAGGCACTACTTGAAAAGTTGCGGAAGCTGCGGGAAACGAATGTCGGAAGGAAAAACTCTATAATCAACCCATCATCGAATTCAAACTCACTGGCTCACCTCAGATTTGCTTAGTCAGTTTTGCTTCAAACCTTAGCCTCGGCCTAAAACCCTTGCAACCCATGAAAGCCCATACAATCCATGCCCACACCAAGCACCACACGCCCAAGGCCCAAAAGACACACTACACGCCCAAGCCTTCCTAAATAAATAAAATCCCTAGCAAAACACATGTTAAAATCCCTCAAATCACCTTCTAATTTAATGAGATTGTGAATATCCTCTTTGCAAAAATTATAAAAATTATTTCCTAAAATATATCCCCCAAATTTATTTGATTTGTTCCTTGATTAGAAGATCCCTTGTCACTATAAAAAGAAGGCTTGACCAAACCCTAAAAGAAGCTACACTCTCAACCTCACTCGGTAGTAACATAAAAAAATAAAAACCATAAGCTCTCTCAACCTCACACGGCTTCACACTTAAAAACCAGACACCACTCACGAGACACACACACGGCTCTACGTCTCTCAACCTAAAACACACACACACGACTCTATTTCTCCCAACCTAAAACACACACACACAGCCAGCAGCTACACACGACAACTAAACGGGCAACAAAAAACAGCCAAAATAAATATTAAAGTAGCAGCCCTGATCGACACAAAACATCAACAAAACTGAGCCCTGACTGACACAAAACATCAACAAAACTGAGCCCTGACCGACACAAAACATCAACAAACTGAGCCACTAACCGACTCAAAAACATCAACAAAACTTAGCCACAAACCGACACCAACAGCAACCCTCCATCACGTAAACAACAACCACAAAGCCCCACCAAGCAACCAGCAGTCCATCACCGTGAACCCAAGAAAAGTCCCTAAAAACAGTGAACAAAACAATAGCAAACCAGTCCTGGGAAACCGAACAAAACAGCACCAAAATAGCCCCCTAAAATCACCCAAAACAGCAAAACAGCGAGCAAAAATAGAGAAACAGCGAGCAGAAATAGCGAACCAGCAAACCAGAAAAAAATAGCAAGTTTAATCCTTCCGGCGATGGAATAACGCACTTCCGAGAAGCAACTTAAAAAGTAAGACCTGGGGGCACCCTTACCTATTTATTTTTATAGTTCCGGAACACGACATCCCTGGTTGGACGTGAATTACGTCCAGCTGGGTATGCGAACTCCTATATTAAAGATGGCCAAGTTTCTGGTCACATTACTTTTCTCCTTCGCCATTTTTAATATTTATTTTTATCAATTCCGTTATTTATCTTTTTGTTTATTTATTCATCGTTATTTATTATTTCGCATTTATTTAGTGTTATTTATATTTATTCGCTTTTATCTTCATTTTAATATTTTGCCTTTACTTTTGTTTATGTTTTGCTATATTATTTCGCATATACTTTCATTGCATTAATAATTGTGTGTGCTATCCCTTGCGGTATATCGGATGGAAACCCAAACATAAATTCCGTAGCCGAATCCGAATGGACAGTAGTGCGGTCTGTACTTGGGATACAACTCCACGTACCACTCGGGAAATACTCACAAATGCGTGTTTATGTCATTATTGATGCTAATTTTGTAAGAACGTTCGAACGCATTTTCGAACGCTACACGAATGTGAACTCTCTGGAACACTTCATTCGAACGCGTTTACGAACGCACACACACTGGACAACCTCTTTCTTTATATATTATGCTTTTTCGTCTCTTTAGTTATTTATTTTGCATAATGCGCTTAATTATTTACATTTATTATTAATAATTTTTTACTGTTCTTATAATTTACATTATCGTACTTCTTTATTTAATATGCTTTTGGAACTATGTACTAGCTTTTATTTATATTCATGTTTATGGGTGTGCAAATTTGTGTGTTATTCGAATTATCTTGCATGTACTGCATAAGTCTTGGTTATACCATTATGTGAACTCGTCCATTATACGGGCATAAGTAAGGGACCATTCCGAACCCAACAGTTTAAGGTCTTCCCTTGCGATAGGTGAGTGCGGTCTTAAATCATTTCCCAGTTCACACTGGGTGGCGACTCCTATTCTCTGATTTAATCCCCTGTGCTACTCCGTACTCTCTACGGGCTGCGAGCCCAACAGTGTCGTGGTCGTCGAACATCATAGGCATAACGATAAACCCCGCTTCGCTCCTAAAAATAGGGACTCCACTTGGGATAGAGAATCGACCCTGAAATAATACCTTGTAGTGTCCGTGGCTTTGGCTTTGGTTACCCAAGTCTCATATATTTTGCATACCCTTCTTACCCCGATGGCATCATGTATCGTCAAGTCGCTTTCACTCAAGGCGGCAGATCGCTATATGGCGTCATCACTCGTTGGCACGTACCTTAGGGTATAAAAAACGTGCACTCACTTGGTCGCTCGAACCCTTGAGTGGGTTGACCTAGTTGTGGGTAACCCTTCGCCAGTGGGAGCCTTTATCCATACCCTTATAAGCCCACATATGAACCATAGTTATATGCCTTATAAAAGCTACCTATATGCTTGTGTTTGAGACCATTATTATTTGGATCCCTTTGGACCTCTCATCATAGGATACGAACTTGTTGAGCCACTTAAACTGAGACAAGTTTACATCTTATGATGATTGGGCCAAAATTTTCAAAATGACGATTTGCCACCTTCTGTTTGGGTCCCCTATCATTTAAAGATTGTTTAGAAACCTTATCGCAAAAGTATAAACCTGTTGGGCCTTTTCAACTGGGATAAGTTTCCACCTCGCGATAATCTGATTGAACACTTTAAAATAATAACAGACCAACTTATATGAAAACCTTGATGGGCTGAGAAGGTCCAAACATGATCCGAATATGCCAAACGCATGAGTCCGATATCCACACTGGCTTTCATCCAGGAAGGGTGTACGCCTTGTTATGGCATATTTGTATACTTTTGGATATCTCCAAGTCCATCCCCGCAATCGTGATTACTGAGGGCCCAATTCATCGTTTCTAGACAATGGCACGATCCCCATAATAGGCTTAGTCAATATTGTAAATAGGTGGTCTATATTTTTTACCGATGGAAATGGACTGAGATAGTCAAGGTTCACCCTTATAGCGTATGAGAACGATTTTGTGTACCCCACATTGATGCATAAAATAAGCCATACCTAGGACAAAAATGGACTTACCACGTGTGTGGGAGGAATAAGGTCGGAAGGATATATGCTGTTTTGTTAACCACATCCATCTTATACATCCCATGCATCGCATGCATACACGCAGCATACTAACCCTTTGTTTTAACAGCCATCATAGATATATGTTGGGTTAGAGAATAAAGAAAACTTGTCATGAAAATATTAACAACCATAGATGCATCAGGCAGCGAAGGTTCCCGCATGGATCAATTGGAGACCAACATCACCAAAATTACCGAGCAACTACAAGCTTTGACCAATTCTATGGCCAATCTGATAGTACCCCGCACAGTGGGAACAGAAAACAACGAGAGTGGTAGGCGTGAGGAACCCCCGATTAGGGTGATGCGAGAAATCCCTATTTTTGACGATGACATGGCTGAGTATGCCGCGAGAAGGATAGCCGGGTACAGAAGATGTTCCAGATGTCACTGGAATGGGCACCCGTATATGGTAACATGGCCTGGAGAGAAAAGTCAAGGATGACTAGAGGGCATTAGCGGAGGCCTTTCTGAACCAATATGTCACAGACCTGGAGATAGACTTGTCGCTCTATGACCTAGAAAACACCAAATAGAAGCCAGAGGAGAGCTTCAAAGATTATGTGGATCGCTGGAGAAGCCAGCTCTAGAAGATGCAAACACAGCCCTCAGAGAAGGACCAGATTAAAATGATCATTAAATGCACCAAGCCCTCCATTTATAACAAGCTGAGAACGATGACCTTCATGATTAGCGACTTTCGACATTTAAGAGAAACTGTCATAGATATCGAGGAAGAGGAAGCTGAGAACAAGAAGTATTACAGCCAGAATAGAATGATCATTGGGGGGCCTTCAAAGACCAAGCTCGCTCCTGCTGACGTCGCCGCCATCGGAAACAGGTGATTCTCCAATTTGGGTAGACCTTTGTCAAAGGTGTTTGAAAAGCTGAAGAGGCAAGGACTCCTGAAATCCTTAGAGCCTAAACCACTTCCAAACCCTGTGCCACCCCACCCCACCTCGATCTAGACCTATACTGTCACTTCCATCAGAAAAAAAAAGGACACAAAATTGACAACTGTTGCCTTAGGCATGAGATCCAAAACCTCATTGACACTCATAAGATATCCCACCCAGAAAAAGAACAACCTAACACGCACAGAAACCCTATACCCAATTATCACTTCGTTCTACCACCCACCTTCATGATCAACTTCGGCCTGCCCGAAATCTTTATCTTTCAAACTCTCAACCACCAAGCTTCCTGCATGGGGATATGGGACAACAGTAGTGAAAATGAAACAAAGCAAGGGAGAGATTTCTGATAAAATTTCTCGAGCAGTGACAAATATGAGGTTGCAAATGAGGAAAATGGGAAGAAAAACTACTGCAATTGGAGAATCTGACACTCAAAAAAGCAAGAAGACAATGCTGCAAATTATGGAGATGTTTATTTTCCTGATTTATTTTGATTGTAATCCTGTATTTATTAATCATAAAGACATTGATTTTTCTTACTTGTTCGAGTATTTTCCTGTTAGTCCTTAATAATTGAGCATAAGTCCAATGATGAATTTTTTTGCTTTAGGGTGGAATCTTTGAAACGATAAGTTCTTGATGTACTTTTATCTGATACTTTGAGTAGTTGATCTATGTTAGACTCGTAAGCACTTAATTATAGGTTTTTAGGAGTGAAAACCTGAGTAGTTGGCAATGTGACTAGTTGAAGAATTGTAGGTCGATGAATGACCGTTTGCTTAGATGTATATCATGATTTGCTTGTGTTATGATGTGTGGTATGGTTGAAAATAAAAGAAAGTCTCTAAAAAAAAATTAAACCACATATAACTGATAAGCGTGAAGCTACCCATGGCGAGTATTAGGACCATCATGAGGAGAAATACTACCTTAAAGGGTAGGTGTGTTAAAAAAAAGAGACAAAAGAAAGAAAAAGAAAATCATACCATATTGAGCAAAAAAAAGCAATTGCAGAGCATAATCGAGATATCTAGGTTGGTTTGACCCATCGATCCAAATTTTTAAATGAAATCATTGAGTTGACTTACCTAGGAATCAAGCTGCAAATGAACATTTACACACACACAATGTGAGTCTGGCTTAGATGATTTATTCAAAAACTTGGATTTGAGTTGCATCGAGTATTTTGAAGGTTCTCTGGTTTCATTACTGAGCATTCTTTGAGGACAATAATATGAGTAACTATTGGGACTATTTCATAGCCAGTAATATAGTATGCCGATATGGAATGCCACATCACATAGTGACGGATAATGGAGTCCAATTTCAGGGAGAAGGGATATTTCGAGATCTAGGAATCGGAAGACATGATCCCAAAAGGATGAAGTCATTTTCAAGAAGGTGTAATCTACTTTGACCCGGTGCGGGTAGTGGAGAACACAAAGCTGAGCCAGGTCTGAGGGCGACTAGTCTACCACCCCGAGGATAAGGGACACAATGGGACCTTGAGCCATGAGACCAAAGAGAATTGAGCAATCACCGAGGAGAATTGGCAAAAAGAAACTATAAGTAGGACCAGGGGGCGACCAAAGACCTTTATAAGCAAAGGGCACCAAATAGCGCAAGGAATGCCTGACCAAGGATCACATCAAGCTAATAGGACAAAGAAAACCCATCGGAATAGGAAATGCATCCATGCATACATGTATACATGTCATATACACATAAATTTTGTTTTGTGTTCGCAGGCTTTGAAAAGTGACGAAGACGAGCAACTCATCGGGAATGAGGACGAGCAAGTCAGGAATGGCACTCCAGGAATGGAGGAAAATTCAGTTCGGGAACAAGACCCAGAGATCAAAGCATCTCAAGCTCGGTGGTTTGGGAACAAAACCCAGGGGTCAAAGCACCTCGCCATCAACTCAATTCAGTTTGGGAATAAAACACAGAGATCAAAACATCTCACACTTGGTGGTTCGGGAATAAAACCCAAGGGTCAAAGCACCTCACCACCATCTCAACTCAATAACGGTTCGGAAATGAACCATCTCACACTCAGTAACGGTTTGGAAATGAACCATCTCACAATCAGTAACGGTTCGAAAATGAAACATTTCACATTCAGTATAGGTTCGGAAATGAACCATCTCAACTCAGTAACGGTTCGAAAATGAACCATCTCACACTCAGTAACGGTTCGGAAAAGAACCATCTCAACTCAGTAACTGTTCAGAAATGAACCATCTCACACTCAATAACGGTTCAAAAATGAACCACCTCCCACTCAGTAATGGTTCAGAAATGAAACCATCTCACACTCAGTAACGGTTCGGAAATGAACCATCTCAACTCAGTAACGATTCAGAAATGAACCATCTCACACTCTGAAACGGTTCGGAAATGAACCATCTCAACTCAGTAACGATTCAAAAATGAACCATCTCACACTCAGTAACGGTTCAAAAATGAACCATCTCAACTCAGTAATGGTTCGGAAATGAACCATCAAACACTCAGTAATAGTTCAGAAATGAACCATCTCACAATCAGTAACGGTTCAGAAATGAACCATCTCACACTCAGTAATGGTTCGAAAATGAACCATCTCAACCTAGTAACGGTTCGGAAATTAACCATCTCACACTCAGTAACGGTCCGGAAATGAACCATCTCACACTTAATAACGGTTCGGAAATGAACCATCTCACACTCAGTAACGGTTCGGAAATAAACCATCTAACACTGAGTAACGGTTCAGAAATAAACCATCTCACACTCAGTAACGGTTCGGAAATGAACCATCTCACACTCGGTGGTTCGGGAACAAGACCAAGAGGGCAAAGCACCTCGCCATCAAATCAGCTTAGTTTGGTAATGAATTCTAGAGATCACAGCATCTCACAGGGATGAACCTTAGGGGTCGCAGCACCGCATCATAAAATTCGCTTAGTTCGGTAATAAATCCTTGAGATCGAAGTATCTCGTAGGGATGAACCTCAGGGGTCGCATCACCTCGCCATCAAATCAGCTCAGTTTGGTAATGAATTCTAGAGATCGAAGCATCTCGCAGGGATGAACCCAGAGATTGAAGCATCTCGTAAAAGCAACAAAACAACAGGTAAGTCCGGCAACGGCTGACGAACCAGGTAAGTAAAAATGTATGCATGACTTTGATAGGGTTGTCACTGTCACACACTGCATAAGCCCCATAAAGTTGGAGTGACTGTAGACACTGCATTTTTGCATAAGCCCGATGATGAGCCTCGTATGGAGGCACTACCGGAAAAGTTACGAAAGTTGCGGGAAATGAATACTGGAAGGAAAAACTCCATAAATAACCCCTCATCGGATTCGAACGCACTGGCCTACCTCGGATTCGCTCCGTTAGTTTCTGTTTCAAACCTTAGCCTCGGCCCAAAACCCCTACAACCCATGAAAGCCCATACATGTGAAATCCGATACTGGATCGCAATACGCAATACTATGTATACTACGCCTTATACATATTATATATATTCCATTAAGAATATTTTTGGAGAATTGGGTAGGCACGGTGCTTTGCTAGAAGCCAACCATGTCTCGTAAATCGATAAAAATGTAGTACGAGGTACGTACGTGTTCGGATAGTCCGACGACCAGATTTACTGCCAATATATCCAGGGATCTATTGGGTCGCTTCCCGAAGATTCACCGAGCATAATTAATCTGAGATTAATTACGGAGAGATTTTATCTATGATAAAATACTATTTGAAGAGAGAGAGCGTTAATTTGGAATTAATCGATAAAATAATATATTCGATATATTTAACGAAATTAGATTTCGACGGGGAATTAAAATTTGATTTTAATTCGGGCAAACGAATTAATTTAGAATTAATTCGCTAGAGACGTGGATAGTAATTTTGCTATGCATAATTATTTAATTAAAATTTGATTTAATTATGTCGTAACGGAAAGTTCATTAATTCGGAATTAGCGAACCCAAGCCCGAGAGAGTTTGCGGGCCCACTCAAATTTTGAATCAAGTGGGGCCCACATGTCACATCAGTTGTCACTTTAGTTACTTTTGGTGATGGGTTTTGGTGAGAATGATGATGACTTGCCTTACACTCAAGTTGATGGCATGAATGACTAATACCAAATATTTGGTATATCATTTTTAATTGATATTTGAAATCAAAATAGAAGTCAACACACACAACTCATTCCATCTATCTCTCTCTCTCTCTCGGTTTTGAGAAGCAAAATACTCTCCCCCTTTTTCTTCAATTGTCGTGGACTGTTACACAAGGAAGAAGAAGAAAATTTTCAAGTTGCTAGCACATCAAGGAATCATCCAAGGTGATAGGGAAACCATCCCAATAGCTTGGAATCTAAAGACAAAGCTGGAGCTTGGATCTTGGAGCTTGGCCGAAAATCTTGAAGAAAATTTTGAGTTTGACGCCATCCTAAATCCCCTCATTGTAAGTATGATTCCGCCATACTTATTTTATGTATTCATAATTTTTCATTGCTTATATGATCTTGGATTAAGTCTTAGAGACTAAAAATGGTATAAGAGCCTAATTTGAGCATGAAAAAGATTAGGGTAAAATTTGGATAAATTGGATTTGAGCATGATTTAACCAAATTGTTTGTTTGAGCATGCTTGTATATGGATAACTTGGAGTTATATATGATCAATTTTATGAAAAATTAATTGGATCAATTTTTGCCCAAAATGTTGGCTTGGCCGAATGTAATATGCCCTAAATAGTCATGGTATTTTTTGTTCTTTTGATCATTGGATGAGTTTGAAGACTTGGGAAATGTTGATTTGAGACTCAATTGGATTGAAATCGGAATCGGACAATAAACCCTACTAATGTCGTGAGCTATATATCATGAAATGAGATGATTTTTTGTTTCAATAATGTTTGACATGTGTTGAACAAATTAAAGCATGATTAATTAATTAAATTGATATTTTGGAAATGTTAATTTAGATAATTAATTATTGTAATACACTTTAATTAGTTAAATTATGAAATTTGGAATTTTAAAATTTAATTGGTTGGGCTTAATTTAGAATTGGGCTTATAATGTTGTATTTGAGCCTAATGGGCTTGGTTGGGCCAAGTCGGTTTAGGTCAATTGGATTGGATCCAAATTGGGCCTAAATCATTCCATTAAGTCCAAATATGACAAATGGGTCTTTTATGTTTAATTGGGCCTTATGGGTCCAAATTGGTTTCTTGGCAAATAGGGTGATTCCTTAATTGGGCTTTGGTATTTGGGTTTGACCCATATTAACCAAAGTCCATGCCTTAAGAATTAATTGAAAGCCCATTGGACTTTAATTAAACTACATTGGATGTTAATTGGGCTTTGAGACCCATTTAGATTAGATTTGAAATCTAAGTCGTAAAGGCACATTAAAAAGTGTAGTTATTTAATTTAGAATTAAATATAGAATTAGTATTGAATACGAATTAAATTAGATTTAAATGTAGTTCGATATAATTCAAGAATTCGTACTTTGAGTACTTATTCACAAACGAGTTGGACTCGCGCAAAATCAAATCGTTGTTTGAACATTTGATGATCACTTAATCAAAGATTAATTAATTGGATTAGATTGATTAAATAACATGCTTTGTGTGAATACATGGATGTGTTGAATGAATAATGTATATAAGATGGATATTAGAAGGGAAAGGGCAATTTTGGAAATTGGTAAATTTAGAATTTATTAAATTGGACCTGCGTGTCCAGCCTTATCTCTCTTGATTCTTTGTAATTCTCTTCTCACCTAATTCCCTCAATGTTAATGAGGTTTCTTTCATTGTATTATGTAATTGGGTAGAAGTTAGAATAGTGCTAGCAGGGGAGAGGAAATGGAGTGATTTGTTCTAGGAACAATCTGTGAGTTATCCATCCGCATATCGTTATTAATTTATTTTCGCGCCTTATTATGCTTTTAGAATGCATGCTTAATGGTGTATGATGAGACCTAACAAAGATAATAAATTGGTTGCCAATTTACGTGAAAATCCTCAATAAATATTAAATGTTTTCCTTCCATTAATTGATTCTTACTCAAGATCCAAGATTGGCACTGGTTTGTTTGCCAAAGTCAAGACCTTTGTCCATCGCGGATGTGTTTGAATCATGAAGGCTTTGTTGCATATCGCGTGTCTTGTCCAAGTTGTGATTTGTTGGCCAAAGTCAAGATCGCTTCTTGTCCATCGACATCGATTACGAAGCTTTCTAAAGTCAATGGATTCCGCTTAACTGGAATCATTAAGCTTGTTGTGCCAAAGCCAAGGCTTGTTATTGGCATATATATTATATTATATTGTTTCGGACTTGGAGGTCCACCTACCGGATCTAGGAATTGGATGAGATCCAATTGATCTTAGAGATCTACCTAGTTAAATATCATACAACTTGTTGGCCAAAGTCAAGGTTGTATGTTATTTAACTGGATCCTAGCCCACTAGGAAACTAGGTTTCCTGAGTACTCAACAGAGGGTTAGAGGCTCGCCGAAAAATAGTGGGAGGCTAGTATTGAATTTGCAATTTCGTTTAAATACTTAGCTTTACGCGCTTTCAAAATTATTTCGTCAATTATTTTATTAGTTGGAGTAATATATTATTATTTCTTGTTACAGTTAGACTGTACCCATACATCGTTAATCGAATAGTTGGACTATTGCGGTTAAGATGACAGAAAAGTTAAGCATTAGGGATATTGTCATGGGCGACAACGTCTTTAATGGCACAAACTTTCAGGACTGGGATATGAATCTCAGAATTGTTCTGGGGGACCGAGAAGTTACTCTACACTATAGAGCGACCTCTTGGGCCTAAGCCCCGACCTGATCAGTTGCTTGAGCTAGAGTTTTGGAAGACTCATAACGATAACAATGCGACTGCTCAATCCATAATGCTTGCCGCTATGACTCCGCAATTCCGTCGTCGAAACAAGGGGTTGGATCCCTATGAGATGATGGCAAAGTTGCATGATCTTCACCGATCTAAACTTAGATCGTAAAGATATGAGTTGCAAAGAAGCTCGTCCGCGCTTGAATGTCAGATGGTACGTCTGTTGAGCACCATGTGTCTAGATGATTGCTGACATTGAGCAGCTCGGACAGATGGGCATATTCTTCGAGGCTGAGACTTCAGTAGATTTGATCCTACAGTACTCTCCCCGACTCTTTGAGTGGGTTCATCATGAACTACAACATGTTGAACTAAGACCAAACTCTTGGAGAGTTGATGTCCACTCTACGTGAGGCAGAAAATGAGCTTCTTTAAGGAAAGAAGCGTGAGGCGCACTATGCTCCAACATCTCAGACTCCGAGGGCTTGGCCCAAGGCGACTGGAGGTGTTAAGAAGAAGAAGCATATAAAAAAAGGCAAGGCCAAATCGTCAAAGGGTTCTGGGAAACCTAAGGACAAATCCTAATATATTTGTCTCTAGTGCGGGAAGCGGGGTCACTGGAGCGTGACTGCCGTGAGTACAAGGCACACATGAAGGAAATTAAAGCGGGCAAGGCACCGGCTTCAGGTATGTTTGTATAGAAATAAACTGTCTACTACTAGTTTTAAAAATTGGATTTTTGATTTTGGTTGTGGAACTCATATATGTACTGATGTGCAGGATCTGCAGATTAGCAGGAGACTGGCCTCATGAGAGATTGACCTCCGCGTTGGAAATGGGAACAAGGTCGCCGTTTTGGCCGTTGGCACTTTTGTTTTAGAACTGCCCTCGTGGCATGTACTTAAACTTACATACTGTTATTATGTACCTAATTGACTAGGAATATTATTTCTGTATGTATGTTAGCCCAATGTGGGTTACTTTTGTATTTAGAAACACTGGGTGTTTATATTAAAAATGATATGGAAATTTGCACTGCTGATGTAAATATGGTCTATATATTTTGAATATGAATCAATCTCAAACATATAATGTAACAAACAAAAGGCTTAAAGTAAGTAACAAAGATGAAACTTACATGTGGTATTGTCGTCTGGGACACATAAACAAGACACGTATATCCACACTTTCAAAGAGTGGGTACTTGGATGGATTTGATCCAAATTCATATGACGTCTGTGAATCTTGTTTATTAGGCAAGATGCCTAAATCACATTTTAGCAGTAAAGGTGCACGTGCCACCGAACTGTTAGCCTTGTTCATAGTGACGTTTGTGGGCCCATGCCAGGCTAGAGGTGGATATGAATACTTCGTAACCTTTACGAATGATGCATCGCGTTATGGTTATATGTATCTTATGAGACCAAGTCGGAAACTTTTGAGAATTCAAAGAGTTTCGACATGAAGTAGAAAAACAGACCGGCAAAAGTATTAAGACATTACGGTCGGACCGTGGTGGCGAATACTTGAGCAATGAGTTTCTTAATTACTTGAAATAATATGGTATTCTTTCACAGTGGACTCCTCCTGGAACACCGCAATTAAACGGTGTGTCCGAACGGAGAAACCGAACTTTGTTAGACATGGTAAGGTCTATGGTGAGTTGTACAGAGCTACCTATTTCCTTCTGGGGATATGCATTGAACAGTGCAATACTTATTTTGAATAAAGTTCCGTCAAATTATGTTCAACAGACTCTGTATGAAATATGGACAGGAAAGAAACTGGGTTTCTCATTCCTGAAGATTTGAGGTTGCTGGGCATACGTCAAACGTTTGGAAGGTACCAAACTAGAACCCAAATCGGATAAATGTCTACTTGTAGGATATCCTAGGGAAACCAAAGGATATTACTTCTATCACCCACAAGAGAACAAAGTATTTGTTGCTCTACATGTGATTTTCCTTGAGAAGGAATTCCTAAATACAGTGATAAGTGGGAGGAAAGTAGAACTCGATGAAAATTGGAGTGATACTGTTCCTGGAACAGAATCCTTAACGGAACATGAATAGTCCATCAGGGATGAGACATACCACAATCTTCGAATACACAAGGACCACGTAAGTCAGAGAGAGTCAGAAAACAACCTGAGAGGTATGGGTTTCTGATCTCACCTCATGTGGATATTAATCTTATTGAGGAAGACGAGCCGGCTACGTATGAGGAAGCGATACAATGTATCGACTCCGGTTTATGGCAAGATGCCATGAATTCTGAAATGGATTCCATGTACACCAACCAAGTTTGGACACTGGTTGATGCACCAGAAGGCGTAAAGCCTATTGGTTGCAAATGGGTCTTCAAGAGGAAGACCGACATGGATGGCAACATACAAACGTACAAAGCTAGGCTTGTAGCGAAAGGGTATCGTCAATGACATGGTGTCGATTACGACGAAACTTTTTCACCAGTTACCATGATTAAATCCATTAGGATAATGCTTGCTATTGCTGTATATTTCGATTACGAGATATGGCAGATGGACGTCAAAATCGCTTTCCTTAACGGAAACCTTTTGGAGGATTTTTATATGCAACAGCCTGACGGTTTTTTCGTACCAAGACTTGCAAACAAGGTTTGTAAGTTAAATCGATCCATTTATGGATTGAAGCAAGCATCTCGTTCTTGGAACCAACGTTTGGATGAGATTATAAAATAATATGATTTCGTTCAAAACGAGGATGATCCTTGTGTATATAAGAAGGTTAGTGGGAGTGCACTGACATTCATTGTCCTTTACGTTGATGATGTATTTCTTATTGGCAATGACATTCCCATGTTAACATCGGTGAAAGCTTGGCTTTCATTAAAATTCTCCATGAAGGATCTGGGAGAAGCAGCATTTATTCTAGGAATAAAGATCTACCGGGATAGATCTAGAAAGCTGTTTGGACTCTCCCAGAGCACGTACATTGACAAAGTGTTGAAGAGATTCAACATGGATCAATCCAAGAGGGGACTGTTGCCAGTGTCACATGGCGTCACTCTATCTAAGGACATGTGTCCTAAAACTCAAGATGAGAGAGACAACATGAGTCAGATACCGTTCGCCTCGGCAGTCGGATCGATCATGTATGCCATGATATGTACGACTGATGTCTCGTATGCTTTGAGCATGTGTAGTCGCTATCAGGCCGATACAGGTGATAGTCACTGGATGGCGGTTAAGAATATCCTTAAGTATCTTAGACGAACTAAGGATGCTTTCTTAATCTATGGAGATGGAGAACTTGAGGTAACTGAGTATACCGATGCAAGTTTCCAAACCGATAAAGACGACTGTAAGTCACAATCCGGGTACATATTTTGTTTGAATAACGGAGCAGTAAGCTTGTAAATCTTCCAAGCAAGAGACTGTTGCCGATTCAATCACAGAAACAGAGTATATTGCTGCAGCTGACCAGCAAAAGAGGCAGTTTGGATCCGTAAATTCCTAATTGGATTAGGAGTAGTTCGTAAGCAGCAGAGCCCGTTCCATTATATTGTGACAATAACGGGGCTATAGCGCAGGCTATGGAACCGCGGTCTCATCAATGATCCAAGTATGTTCTTCGACGTTTCCATCTGATTCGTGAGATCATACATCGTGGTGATGTGAAGATCGAGAAGGTCGCATCAGAGGACAACATTGCAGATCTGCTGACGAAAGTTATTCCTCAGCAAAAGTTGAAGTGACATGTACATAGTTAAGGTATTAAATGCTTGAGTGACTGGCTATAGGCCAAGTGGGAGATTGTTAGACAATTATGACCCATAGCGTCACTATTTGTAAAAGACATTGTGGTTTTTGTACAAATTAATTATGTGGCAATGAAATTGCATTTTATCATTTTGTAATTTGATTACTTAAATATATAAATGATAAAAGTCCTTATGATTAGTTCCAGATTATAAGATATGAGACAATATCAATCCATAAAGGTTTAATCATTAAATATCCCTAGTCATAGTGTTATCGAGACTGGACATCGATAATACGGAATAGACTAGTATTGCACTTGTGCGTGTTATGGAAGCATAACATCATATTCTTATATATTTAAGTATTGGATACTTATGCAAGTGTGATAGAAGGTTGTGTTTACTGATGGTACGGAAACAGCCTTGCTCTGGATAGACCCCGCGGAATCCCATTGGTAGTATGACTATGTGTCTATGGGAGTCCGCATCAGGGTAGGTGTATTTGGTCTTAACCTGAGACTTGCATCGCTAGTACTTGCGACAATCAATATGCTTTTTTTGATCGTCCAGGACTTTAACAGGTTCTGTGTACGCCTCTTCTGGGTTTATTGAGAATCGTAGTGTATTGGGTGTGATGTCAAGATGGAAGTATCACTTCATTTATATGGAGATGATGATCACGCATGGATACAAAACCGGTATACTACGCCTGATACAGATTATATATATTCCATTAAGCCTCAAGCCTGGCTTGTGACATCCGATTCTGGATCGCAATACGCAATACTATGTATACTACGCCTGATACAGATTATATAATATTCCATTAAGAATATTTCTGAAGAATTGGGTAGGCACGGTGCTTTGCTAGAAGCCAACCATGTCTCGTAAATCGGTAAAAATGTAGTACGAGGTACGTACGTGTTCGGATAGTCCGACGACCGGATTTACTGCCAATATATCCATAGATCTATTGGGTCCATTCCCGAAGATTCACCGATGATGTATGATTCGAGCATAATTAATCTGAGATTAATTACAGGGAGATTTTATCTAGGATAAAATATTATTTCCAGAGAGAGAGCGATTAATTTGGAATTAATCGATAAAATAATATATTCGATATATTTAACAAAATTAGATTTCGACGCGGAATTAAAATTAGATTTTAATTCGGGCAAACAAATTAATTTAGAACTAATTCGCTACGCGACGTGAATAGTAATTTTACTATGCATATTATTTAATTAAAATTTGATTTAATTACGTCGCAACAGAAAGTTCGTTAATTCGGAATTAGCGAACCCAAGCCCAGGAGTGTTTGCAGGTCCACTCGGATTTTGAATCAAGTGGGGCCCACATGTCACATCAGTTGTCACTTTAGTCACTTTTGGTGATGAGTTTTGGTGAGAATGATGATGACTTGCCTTACACTCAAGTTGATGGCATGAATGACTAACACCAAATATTTGGTATATCATTTTTAATTGATTTTTGAAATCAAAATAGAAGTCAACACACACAACTCATTCCATCTCACTCTCTCTCGGTTTTGAGAAGCAAAATACTATCCCCCTTTTTCTTCAATTGTCGTGGGCTACACAAGGAAGAAGAAGAAAATTTGTTGCAAATTTTCAAGTTTCTAGCACATCAAGGAATCATCATAGGTGATAGGGAAACCATCCCAATAGCTTGGAATTAAAAGACAAAGCTTGGAGCTTGGATCTTGGAGCTTGGCCGAAAATCTTGAATAAAAATTTGCGTTTGACGCATCCTAAAACCGCTCATTGTAAGTATGATTTCACTATACTTATTTTATGTATTCACAATTTTTCATTGCTTATATGATCTTGGATTAAGTCTTAGAGACTAACAATACCTTGCGGTATATCGGATGGAAATCTAGGCATAAATTCCGTAGCTGAATCCGAATGGACGGTAGTGCGGTCTGAACTTGGGATATAACTCCACGTACCACTCGGAAAATACTCACAAATGCGTGTTTATGTCATTATTGAAGCTATTTTTGTAAGAACGTTCGAACGCATTTTCGAACGCTACACGAACGTGAACTCTCTGGAACACTTCGTTCGAATGTGTTTACGAACGCTACACGAACGCACACACACTGGACAACCTCTTTCTTTATTTTTTATGCATTTTCGTCTCTTTAGTTATTTATTTTGCATCATGCGCTTAATTATTTGCATTTATTATTAACGTTTTTTTTACTGTTCTTATAATTTACATTATCGTACTTCTTTATTTAATATTCTTTTGGAACTATGTACTTGCTTTTATTTATATTCATGTTTATGGGTGTGCAAATTTGTGTGTTTATTTTAATTATCTTGCATGTACTGCATAAGACTTGGTTATACCATTGTGTGAACCCGTCTATTATACTGGCATAAGTAAGGGACCATTCTGAACCTAACGGTTTGAGGTATTCCCTTGTGAGGGGTGAGTGCGGCCTTAAATCATTTCCTAGTTCACATTGGGTGGCGACTTCTTTATTCTTTGGTTTAGTCCTCCGTGGGCTACTTCGTACTCTCTACGGGCTGTGAGCCCAACAGTGTCGTGGTCGCCGAATATCATAGGCATAGCGGTAAACCCCACTTCGCTCCTACAATGGACCAACTATTAGGGGCCCTAGGTTTTAATATTGGTGTTTATTCTAGAGTGGGCCAAATGTTAGGGGCCCAAGATTTTATTTGTAATAAAGATTATTACCTAGGGTTATTTCTATTTTTTAAACATTACAATTAGGGTTTACATTGTATTATTTAAACAAGCTTTTCATTAATAAAATGGATGAATGTTTTAACCTAAAAAAATTAATATTGTCGTTAGGCACATTGGTGGTGTGGCTGTTGATGACTAACCATGGAAGAGTGGATTCTCTTCAAAATTTATCAAAGGAGTTGTTGTCCTTTGTGGCGTTTCAAGCAATTAGGGGTTCGTGAGGCTTTGTTCTTCACGGGTTTCTAATCTTCAAACTTTGTTGTGCTTTCCTAGGCGCTCATAATAATCTTTTATAGGTTTCACAGGCTTTGTTCCCGCGGGGTTCGCAGGAGATACGTGGATAACAATCTTTTGTGGGTTTGCTTGGCTTTACTCCAGGCAGGTTTTCATCAGTTGGTATTCAGAGATTTGGTTGCAGAGCATGTTATATCTTGTAGCTTGGTCTTTTATTATTATTTTTTTCCTTTTTTATGATTTTTAATTTTTTTTTTTTCTTTGAGTCATGTTTCTGTTAATTTTTTTTTCTTTTCTTTGAGTCTCGTTTCTGTTAAAATTTTTTCTTTTCTTTGAGTCATGTTTCTGTTAATTTTTTTTTCTTTGAGTCCCGTTTCTGTTAATTTTTTTTTTTTCTTTTCTTTCTTTTTCTTTTGTCATCCTGCATGTGTTGGATTCAAAAATTTCAAAAAAAAATTTCAAAAAAAAACGTGGGTTGTGGAAAAAAACACAAATCATGTGCTACAAAAAAAAAAGAAAAAGGAACAGAAAGACAAATCAGATTTGGTTAAAGATAAATTATTTATTATTACAGATTGACCTTAAAGATTCGAGGATGAATCTTCTTAAAGAATGGGAGAATGATATGATACATGGAGCATCATGAAAACAAGCCTCGAAGTATGGATCCAAGAATCTAAGGATGAAGTCAAATAATACATTCAAGTTATTTGGCAATGAAGTGGTCAAAAATATACAAGCGAAAGCCTCATATAGGGGTTAATGTTAGTGTTTATTTTAGAGTGAGCTGACTGTTAGGGGCCCTAGATTTTAATATTGGTGTTTATTCTATAGTGGGCCAATGTTAGGGGCCTAAGATTTCATTTGTAATAAGGATTATTACCTAGGGTTATTTCTATTTTTTTAACATATTATAATTAAGGTTTCCATTGTACTATTTAAACAAGCTTTTCATTAATAAAATGGATGAATGTTTTAACCTAAAAAAATTAATATTTTCGTTAGGCACATTGGTGGTGTGGTCGTGGATGGCTAACCATGGAATAATGGATTATTTTCAAAACTTATCAAAGACGGTTGTTGTCCTATGTCGCGTTTCAAGCAATTAGGGGTTCGTGAGGCTTTGTTCTTCACGAGTTTCTAATCTTAAAACGTTGTTGTGCTTTATTGGGCACTCATAACAATCTTTTGTGGTTTCATGGGCTTTATTCCCGAGGGGTTCGCAGGAGTTGCGTGGATAACAATCTTTTGTGGGTTTGTTTGGCTATGCTCCAGGCAGGTTTTCATCACAAACGCAGCCTCCAAGAAGTGAAACAAGACACAAACCGCTCAATAGCTGTCAAAAGTTGAAGCCACCAAGGCACGGAGCACCTAACAGTCAAAAGGATGAGATACTGGGGTGAGTCCCTCTTAAGCAGAGAATACTAGGGGCAGAGACCGCCCGGATATGGTAGTTGAAGGTCGTGTTGTCTAATTTCGAAATGACTATAGTAGAAAAAAAAGGTCATTAGATGGAATACTCTGAGAATGAAGATGAAACCTCTGAATGAAGCATTTGAGGGATGAAGCCTCACTATGAAGATTTAGAAATAAATCCTTGAGGGATAAACCCTTACGATGATGATTTGGGGATAAAGCATTGAGGGATGAAGCCTCACCATGATGATTTGGGAATGAAGCCTTAAAGGATGAAGCCTCACCATGAAGATTTGGGAATGATGCCTTGAGGGATGAAACCTCATGATTTGGGAATGAAACTTTGAGGGATGCAGCCCCACAATGAAAATTTAGGAATGAGGCTTTGAGGCATGAAGCCTCACGGTGAATATTTGGGAATGAAGCCTTGAGCTTCACAATAAAGATTTAGGGAATGAAGTCTTAAGGGATGAAGCCTCAGAATAAAACTTGAAAATGAGGGATGAAGCCTCAGAATGAAACCTAGAGAATGAGGGATGAAGCCTCGGAATGAAACCTAGAGAATGAGGATAAAGCCTCGAAATAAAGCCTTGAGATGAGAGATGAGCCTCATGATTAGAGAATGAGAGAATAAGCATCGCAATGAAAAATTAGAAAATGAAGCCTTGGGAAAGGGATGAAGCTTATAGGAGGAAGGATAAAGCCTCACAATGAAGACTTTGGAATGAGGAATGAGCCTCGAGAACGAAGCCCGAGGGCCCAACACCTACTATAGAGTCATAATAAGGGATCGAAATATCTCACCACCAACTGAAGTATCAGAAAGCCCGAGGGCTCATATATCAACAATCAAACCACAACACAGCTAGGAAAGTATGGCGACGCCCGATGAACCAGGTAAGTAAAAATGCATGTATAACTTTGACAGACTTGTCACTGCGACACACTGTAAAACCTACCAAAGTGAGGTGACTGTAGACACTACGTTTTTATGCATAGCCCGATGATGAGTTTCTTATGGGACACCCTCTAAAAATTGGGAAATTATAAGGACGAATGCCAATAAGGAAATAGACTCCAAGAACATAGCCTAAAAGTCAACCGAACATCACTTATGTACTGCATACATTCTCTCTAGCCAGTAACTCCGTTCGGATATACATTGAAAATCTTAAGCCCGACTGGACATGAAAAAGTTATCATTTAATGATTAGATTATCAGTTACCAAAGACAGGAGATCTGATCATGGCTGGTCGGACATAGAATTCAAATACCATATTCGGCCGGACATGTGTTAATTGGTCAATACACGTGCGAATTTCCAAAGGATGAAGTCACAGACCGATAAACATCCAGCCGGACGTACATTTCAAATTATAAGTTCGGCCGGACATGCATCGAGCGTTACACACTCAAGTAATCATGTAACTTCAGATAGAGAGGAGGAAAAAAAGAGATTATGTTCCCTCATTCAATCCTTAGACCAATATTTTACGCTATAAAATGAGGTTGATAACAATGTGGATAAAGGATTTTTAGTGGGAAAAGGCTAAAAAGAGAGAGAAAAATAAACTCTAACAACTAAAAGTAACAAACACCCATCCCTTGGAGGTCTATACTTCCTGGTGCGAATCCTGAAGAGACCCGATATTCAGAAGGATCTTCAGATCCACTACGGACTCAAAGGTACGACCTGAGGGCGCCATATTTAGTATTTCTGCATATTTAGATTATGTTCTAACACAATATCTCTGGTCGGACGTGATGGATATGCACACAGACCCAGCCGACCGTAAAACATGCCAGACCATGTTTACTATTTTTTTGTAATACATGTTTATAATATCTTTAGGTTCGTGAATTACAGACGCACCAATGTGTTTGCTCTATTTGGCTTTGTAAGAATTTTGTGAGGTACATCAGGGGCGTGGTTTAGTGATGTAGGGTTTAGGAATTTCACCTTGAGATCTTAGATTTGAATTCAGGGAGTGTGTTTATTGTAAGAGCCTGAGACAATCGGAAATTTTACATGATCCGTTTAAGTCCAAAAGAGGTGGTTTGGCGGAGGGGTTTCCAACGATTCCAAAAATAAAAAATAAAAAATAAATAAAAAGAGTTTTGTGAGAAATTCGGTGCAATGTGATTGGTGTAAATCTCACTAGCTTTGGATGGTATATTTGGTGAGCTTGTACATGTTTTGTAAGAGGGTTTTCCTAATATACTCTTCGTATTTATACTGGTAATATTGTAATTGAAATTAGGATCATTGAATTTGAAAGGAGAGTCTTTGATTTTAAAATTTCTATTAATGTCCATTAATTCAACTTCATTATCTCAATATAAATATTGAGGTATCGTAGATGTAAATATGTATGATTATTTCTGCATTTGTCTATCATTTGGTTTGTTGATGCATTCATCAAACGACTCATCAACAATTGATTAAACTATAAAGAATCAATACAAGAATAATTATATCAATTATTACAAGAAATGTCTTGTACCAGACCATTTTCTTCCGCAAACATATTACTAAAAACAGAGTCCGTCTTCCCCAAACATAACTTTACGGTCACATCGCAATCGAGAGCCACCATTTTCTTCTACAAACACATGAAAAATATAATTTTATTGCTTTGTTGGGCTTATATTAATTACATCTTTGGAAATTAACAAACTTAATCTTTTGACTGAAGTTCATAATTTTGCAGCAGGTTTTGCATAAAAATTACGCTACCTAATATAAATATTAAGTATTTTTAAATTGGAAATTAAAGACACTAAACGATAAGCTTTGTGCCATTTTATATAACTTTTTCAGTAAAAGTTGTTGTGATTGACTTGTCAAATCACATACAGTATATTAGGAAATCAAATATTGTAATTTAATGTAATTACCTAAATACTCCCAAACACCTAAAAGTCTATATAACTTATATACACATCTTGGGAGTATATTAATATTTATAATTAACTTGCCACAAATTAGGGGTGGGCATCGGATCGGATCGGATCCGATCCGATTAGCAAATCCGATCGAATTCTGTTGGTCCGGTTCGACGGATTTCGGATCGGATTGGATAAAAGGATCCGATCCGATTAGCAAATCCGATCGAATTCTGTGTTGGTCCGGTTCGACGGATTTCGGATCGGATCGGATTTTATCCAATCCGATCCGATCCGATCGATTTTTTTTTTTAATATGCAAAACGACGTCGTTACATATTAAAACCCACCGAATTCGGATCGGATCGGACCAATCCGATCCGAATAGGATGATTTCGGATCGAATTGGTCCGATTCGATCCGATTCGAATTCGGATCGAACCAATCCGATCCGATCCGATAATTATCGATCGGATCGAGTTCGATAACATGATTCGATCCGATCGAATCAAACAACCGTGGGCATTTCGGATCGGATCGGATTCGGATTCGGTCCGATCCGATCCGAATCCGATAATGCTCACCCCTATAAACTGAAACAACCCCATAGCTCAGGGGAGGTATGGAAAAATTACCCCGTATTTGAAACCCTTTTGAAATCTCTTTGGATCTTTGTGACCTAAGAGATTTTAAAAGAATAACTATCATCAAGACCAAATTGCGAAAAAAAAAAACAGAAAAAAAGAAGAAGAATAATAATAGAAGGTCTCATATAATCATTACTAGGATGTTCTATCATTTTATTTTTGTTGAAGAAAAGATACTTTAACATGAACGCATGGGAAGGTGCTGTCACTTATTTCACAGAGTGAGGAAATTTGAATAGAAAGCCTAATGATTGAGACCTTCCAAATAAAGGTAACAGAAAAATAAAATTAAAACAAAGGAAAAAAAAACAATAACAGAACCAGAACCAGAACAGAGAAATGGGTAATGAATTTGGCAAATTGCCCTACTATATTTTTAAGTTTTAGGCAAATAACAATGTCTACATATTGCTATTCTTAGAAAATTTTATTGATATATGTATTGGTTTCTTCTTTTAATGGAAGGTGCTTGTGCTGAAACTTATATGAACAATATTGTAAAAAAAAAAAAAGAAAAACAACAAAAAATGGGCAGAATTTTGCTTTGTCAAGTAAGGGTAAAACTATAAAGATTGTTGGTGGATTTTGTTAATCATGACATTTTTTTTTTTTTTTGGTAAACTTTTTGTGAGTTCTCTATTCTTTTTCAATTTGAAGGCTTTTGGAGGATTTGCGAATCTACTCAAAGATAACAATAAACCATGTTATCCATTAAGATTTGATTAGATTAACAAACACAAACAGGGGCTTAATTTGGAGGTTTATAATAAAATACTGATATTGACCCAAAATGTACATCATATGTAATGGGAGGGAATTAAATCCGTCTTGATACGGCTTTTGAATCCCACGTTTTTGGACTAACAATGGAGATCGTGAGATGTATTTCCACATGTCCCTCTCCCACTAACTATTCTATAGTTAAAAGTTTCTATTACACTAGTATCTAATTTGTTTAGATTAATCGCGGCTAAAAACATAACTTAATTAATACTAGTGGATTATGTGATATCTCCAAATTTTAACACTTAAAATTTTATTCACTAATCTTATTAGTCTAAACTAATATGACTCAATTAAACAATTTAATCAAGTGTTCTTTTTAGCGAGTTATTTCAATTTTAACTTCTAAAAATTTTAGTTCACTATTTGAGTTTAAAATAAATTGGATTAAGCAATTATTTAATTAAACTATTTAATTAGATATAGGTGACTTGTGTTATTTTATTCAGTACGTACAGTTGTATCCTAAGTGCAGACCACACTACCGTCCATTCATAATCAGTTATAAAATTTATGTCCGGATTTCCATCCTATATACCAAATTAAATAACTAGTTTCCTAAGATTATATTTTTTTTTTTTCCGAAAATTTTAAACTTATGTAAAATAAACTACTTAATTTTCATAAATGCATGTATTAATCTATATTTAAATTATTTAAAATTATGCATAACTTTTATGCTTTAAAAGATTAAACATGCATCCAATGTCATGGCATGTTATAACGCATGAGTGGGCTTCTGATGAGTGGTAAATGGTAAATGTATCACTATTTCCCACTCATTTGACCTAATATTTTGTACAGTTTCTTGAGTTTTGTGAATGTTTTGATGTGTTTTGTGCTATTTTATAGATAAATAAAGTTTCAGGACTCTCTGGGGTGTGATTTGGGGCCAAGACAGTGAAAAACGGACAAAAATGGCAAAATTATCATTTGGGAGTCGCGACACGAACCGCTAACGTGCGCCGGGATTTTCTAACGTGTGCCGCATCATGCTAAAATGCGACGTGCCACGTGTCACAATCATAGAAGTTTGCTATCATGCACCTATGCTAACATGCACCTGCCACGTGTCAACATCACATCAATTCTGCTAACGTGCGCTGTACCACGTGTCACCATCACATGCTGCCAACACTCATCATTGAAGACACATCATTGCTGACATCACATGACATCCACGTCGTGACACAAGAAGAAATTTCCGCGTCGCGACACGAAGCCAATAATTCGGAGCCTGCCACGTGTCATCCGATCCGAGTTCCACCGCCACTTCTTTAGCCGTATTTCACGACTCGTCGCGACGGGCAAGAGTGGCGCATCACAACGCGCCAAGCACATAGACCCCTATAAATTCAGCTTGATTTTTTGATTTCAGATACACCTTCCTTTCTGTAATTCCTTAAGAATAATAAAAAATTTGTATCTAGTTTGTTTAAATTTCAGTTATGTTATTAACTTTATTTACTTTTTATAATAGTAATTTACTTTTTTTTTTTTTTTTACTTTTTCAGTTTTTACTATTCAGCAATGAGAAGGTAACTTCCCCCTACTAGGGTAAAATGTAAAGCTTTTATTATTGCTATTTAGATTAATTTCCCTTAATTATAATATAATAAATATTTAAAACCTGACTTAATGAGGATACCGCTATATTGGCCGGTTGATAATTAATCATAAACTGATTTTAACCTGACTAAACAAGGATACCGCCTGGTTGGTCGGTTGATAATTAATTATTAATTTGACTTAATCAGGCTACCGTTTATATGGCTGGTTGGTAATATCACACAAGTTAATATATTATATTAAGGAAGATATCTAAAATAGTAGTGATAAAAGTGATCCTTTAACCCCTAACGTTTTTCTTTTATTGTACTTTTACCTTTTTAGTTTCCAGCATTTCCTTTACAGCATTTTACTCTATGTCTTTTATTTTTAAGCTTTTAGTAGTTGTAAAAATGTGTCGTAGCTAAGCTCGTTATTTTGGGTTGTGATGAAATCCAATATCACACCGATTTATAAGGGGTTATTTCATAGTTTGGGTAATATAAAGGTTTACTTATTAAGTCTTAAGCTTAATGCTTCTTGTTAACTGGCCGCTAATAAGATTGATCTGGTAAACTTAAAATAAACTTGACAAATGAATTTTAGGTTCAGCCTTAAACTTAATAGGCCACGATCTTCCTTTAGGATAGATAACCCTTTAATAGTTTTCCTTACAGGATAGACATATACCTGTCGGGCGGGGGTAGCCACAATTGGAACTTAATCTTAAGGAATTCAGGTAACTTAGTTGACATAAACATATGGTTTAATTGGGTTACACTGGGGTATTTGCATCCGACCATCGACAGAGGCTTTTGCAGAATTTCGTGTTCCAGGTTAAAAGATATTGGAATGATTCACAACCCTTGATAGTTTCTTAATATTGAATTTTCCTAAATCTACTTTCGCGTAAATTTATTTACTTGTTTTAAATTTTAAATTCACCACCTAATAAAACAATCAATCCATTAGATACTTGTAAAAATTTGGCTTCATAAATTAATAGCTTAGGTATTAAGTCCTTGTGGGATCGATACTTTTTATACTACTTGAATGATACGTGCGCTTGCGTTATATGCGTGTGATTACGCACCGGTCAAGTTTTTGGCGCCGTTGCCGGAGACTTATTTATCTTTCACTATTAGTTTTGGGGTTAGATACGTTATTTGTGTCTATTTCTTTTTGTTTATTGTTTTTGTTTTCTTATTTTAGGTTCTCAGACACTACATGAGATGAACCGGAAGCCTTGAACTTTGACCGCTTGACCCAGAAATTGAAAGAACCATCAGACAATTGAAAGAAAGAAAAGACATAAGGCAAGAAGTAATTGTTAACATGGAACTTGAACCTTTGGAGGTTGCTCCACCAATTCCCATTCGAGACAGAACCATTATGGTGGTTGAACGCTTCATTTCCTGTATTGTACTTCCTCCTTTACCAGCAAATGCGTGTGACATCAAAACATGCATTCAGATGATTCAGCAGTCAAAAAGGACAAGATGTATCGATCATCCTTGGGAGACCATTTTTGGCTACATGTAGAACTGTTATTGATGTACAAAAAGGAGAACTAACCATGAAAGGACAAGATCAAGAAGTTACCTTTAATGTCTTCAAAGCCATGAAATTCCCGAGTGATGAAAATGAGAGGAAGAATGTTTCAGAGTTGATGTTGTTGATAATATCATCTAGGATACTCAACCAATTCCCATAAATAAAATTGAAGCTTGCATCACCAACATTACTGACAGTGAGCTAGATGCTGAAATTCTGGAATATATCAACTATCTTGACAAACCATTCTGCTTCAAATCGACACCACAGGTGGAAAGTCTGGAACTCCCGAAAAAGGAGCGATCAAGCCCTCAATTGAAGAACTACTGCAGTTGGAGCTGAAGTTACTTCCGAGCCATCTCATGTATGCATTCCTTGGAAAATTTTCTAAATTACCTGTGATTATTTGTTCTTCGCTAACATTGGAGCAGGAAGAAAAGTTGTTGAGAGTGTTACGAGGACACAAGAGAGCCATTGGCTAGACTATAGCAGACATTCGACGCATTAGCCCATCATTTTGCATGCATAAAATTTTGATGAATGACAAGTACAAACCCACAGTTGAGCATCAACGGAGACTAATCCAATTATGAAGGAAGTTGTGAAGAAAGAAATTATCAAATGGTTTGATGCTGACATTCATTTACCCCATCTCTTACAGCACTTGGGTCAGTCCTATACAATGTGTACCAAAGAAATGAGGAATTACTTTTTCACAAATGAAAAGAACGAGCTGATTCCAACAAGAACGGTGACTGGTTGAAGAGTATGCATGGACTATCGGAAACTGAACAAAGCACAAGGAAGAAAGATCATTTTTCGCTGCCATTCATTGACCAGATACTGGACAGACTGGCGGAACATGAATTCTGTTGCTTTCTAGACGGATACTCAGGATACAATCAGATTGCCATCGCCCCAGAAGGTCAGGAGAAAACCACTTTTACATGTCTGTATGGTACTTTTGCTTTCCGTAGAATTCCATTTGGACTATGTAATGCCCCTGCTACATTTCCACGTTGCATGATGGCCATCTTCTCAGATATATTGGAACAGAGTATGGAAGTTTTCATGGATGATTTTTCTGTATTCGGAGATTCTTTCGACCACTGCTTGTAAAATTGGAACAGATGTTACAAAGATGTGAAGATACCAACCTGGTGCTCAACTGGGAGAAATGCCATTTCATGGTGCAGAAAGACATCGTTCTGGGACACCGGATCTCACAAAAGAGAATCGAGGTAGACAAAGAAAAGATTGAAACAATTGAAAAACTACCTCCACAAATATCTGTCAAAGGGATTCAGAGCTTTCTCGGACATGCATGTTTTTACAGGAGATTTATCAAAGATTTCTCAAGCATTGCTAAACCTCTATGCAATATTCTGGAGAAGGATGTGCCTTTCAACTTCACCAAGGAGTGCCACGAAGCTTTTGGGATCCTAAATAGAAGCTGGTTTCTGCCCCCATCATAGTAGCACCAGACTGGACCCTTCCATTTGAGGTGATGTGCGATGTTAGTGATTTTGCTGTAGGAGCAGTTTTGGGACAACGTAAAGCAAAAGTTTTCCACACCATTTATTACTCCAGCAGAACTTTGAATGAAGCTCAACTCAACTACACAACCACTGAAAAGGAGTTCCTCGCAGTTGTGTTCGCTTTTGATAAATTCTGATCCTATCTGCTGGGTCCCAAAGTGGTGGTCTACACAGATCATTCAGCAATCAAATACCTGATCGCAAAGAAAGATGCCAAACCCAGATTGATCTGTTGGATTCTTATTCTGCAAGAATTTGACGTGGAGATCCGAGACAGGAAAGGGACATAAAACCAAGTGGTAGATCATTTATCGATGCTCGAGAATGGAGAAACAGCTGGCAAAGAACTAACAATCAAAGAAACTTTTCCAGATGAACATTTTTTTACCATGAAACAGCATGATGTCCCTTGGTATGCTGACTATGTCAACTACATAGTATCAGGAAAATGGCCGTTGGAATGGACAACTCAGCAACGGAAGAAGTTCTTCAAAGAAGTCAAGCATTATGTCTAGGATGAGCCGTAACTGTTCAAACGCTGTGCTGATCAATTATTAAGTTGGTGCATTCCACATGAGGATGTCAACAATGTTCTGCAACATAGTCATTCATCACCATATGGCAGACACTTCAGTGGAAACAAAACTGCAGCCAAAGTCCTACAATCAGGTTTGTTCTGACCCACTCTTTTTAAACATGCTTATCTGTTTTCTCTTCAATGTGACATGTGCCAGAGAACGGGAAATATTTCGAGGAGAAATGAAAGACATGTGTAAAATATTCTGGAAGTGGATATATTTGATGTATGGGGGATTGATTTTATGGGACATTTTGTTCCATCATTTGGAAACCTGTACATACTAGTTGCAGTAGACTACATCTCCAAATGGGTTGAAGCAATAACACTGCCATCAAATGATTCAAAAGTGGTGATCAAATTCCTTAAAAAGAATATTTTCATTCCCTTCGGAACACCTCGGGCTATTATCAGTGATGGTGGCACACACTTCTGCAACAAATACTTCGATGCACTCATCTCCAAATACAAAGTTACTTATAAAGTTGCCACTGCTTACCATCCACAGTCAAACGGACATGTTGAAGTTTCTAACAGGGAGATCAAAAGAATATTGGAGAGAACCGTTGGATCAAAAATGAGGGACTAGTCTATAAAACTGGATGACGCATTATGGGCTTACCGGACAGCTTACAAGACACCCATTGGTATGTCCCCATATCGAATGGTGTTTGGGAAAGCATGCCAATTGCCAGTTGAGCTTGAACACAAGGCGTATTGGGTACTGAAGAAGTTGAATCTTGATCCACAAGCTGCAGAAGATATCAGACTCTACCAACTTAACGAATTGGAGGAATTTCGCCT
Source organism: Zanthoxylum bungeanum (assembly GCA_019454045.1). Classification (NCBI taxonomy): domain Eukaryota; kingdom Viridiplantae; phylum Streptophyta; class Magnoliopsida; order Sapindales; family Rutaceae; genus Zanthoxylum; species Zanthoxylum bungeanum. The sequence continues at coordinate 66,082 of SKCR01037257.1, forward strand.
ACATGCTTATGAGAATTGCAGATTATACAAAGAAAAGACCAAGAAATGGCATGATCGAAAAATAGTACACAGACAATTAGAACCAAGGCAGCATGTGTTGTTATACAATTCAATGTTGAAAATTTTCCCTGGAAAGTTGAAATCAATGTGGTCAGGTCCATTTGTGATCACTCAGGTTTTACCATATGGAGCTGTTGAGTTATTTAATCCCAATACCAACGAAACATTTAAGGTTAACAGTCAGCGTGTCAATCACTACTGGGGAGAATCTTTTGAGCAACAAAAATAAAGTGTCACACTTTCAGATCCAGTTTAACATTCAGACAGTCATGTCTAGCTGACGATGATAAACTTAGCGCTAGCTGGGAGGCAACCAATGTAATTTATGTATATATTGTGATTTAGTGTGTTTTATTTTGTGTGTTTAATTTGTGTAGGGAAAATCAGATTTCAGGATGAAATAAGCTCTCGCAAATCTTCACAAGCAATTTCATTCTCTCCCTAAAAAATCTTTGATGAAAGTTTACAAAGATCGCTTGGAACGGATGAAACTCCTGGTGATCAAAGGTATTCTTAATGACATTCATTTGATTATTGAAGCATGGGTTCAATAGGCAGGTGAGTCTTCTGACTCTTTTATTTCACATTTTTCTGGTTCAGGAATAAACACATATGCTAAAAAGAGAAGAGCTAAAAGAATGGGTGTATGCTATAAATGTGCTCGTATGTTTTTGTGATACTCGTTGTCGTTCTTTAGGAATGATGTCTGATAACCGTGAAGATAAGATTAATTTCATTAGGGATGGCTTGAGTAAAGAGTCTTTGGATGACATATCTAAGACTCTTGAGACGCATCTCAGTGGATATGTGTATCACAAAATTCGCATGTTATATACACAATTCCAAAAAGAAAGACAACAGTTAAGTCTCGGGAATTTGACTCAAAAAGACCATGTTTGCCAATTTATAAGAAAATTAGATGAGAAGCTTGTCCATGACGTATAGACATCATTCAAGCCATTTTCCTGTAAATATTATATCTCTTTGTCTTTTCCTAATAATTGTGATTTATTTTTTTATTTTCTTTTATTTTCACCAACTGGATCCATACCTTTTTGATCTTTCATGATTTCATTTTACTGTTTAACTAATAATTGTCATTTCGCAGGTACTAGTGCTATTATTACTCACCCTTTTCCAGGTTTTATAAATTCAACTCATCATTGCACTTTTGAAGGCATCCAGATTTGAGAAAAGAAACATACATAAAATGGAAGTCACTTCAAGAAGACGAGTTGTAAATATCTGTGTGTTTTACGGTACTAGTGTTGGTACTAAGCCACAATACGTAGCAGCATAGGAATTGGGTCGAGTCTTAGCTGAAAAAAATATGCACCTAGTATATGGTGGTGTCAATCTTGGACTAATGTGGATCATTTCAAAGGCCATACATGATGGAGGTAGTCAAGTTCTGGGAATTATCCCAAAACCCTTGGCGGAAGCGAATCTGATTGGACCATCAAACATAGAAGAACTAATTGTGTCAGGTATGTCAGAACGACTGGTAGAAATGATTAACTGTGTTGATGCTTTTATTGCTTTGCCAAGTGGCTTGGGCACAATGGAGGAGATTTTCACAGTATTGTTTTAGGCGAACTTGAACATACACCAGAAACTGATTGGACTGTTTAACACTAATGGATTCTATGATTTTCTTTGTGTATTTCTTGATGATGCCCAGATAAATGGGTTCGTGTCAAAACCTTTAAAAGAACTCATCTTTACTGCTAGAACTGCCTCAGATTTAATTGACTAAATCTTAGCCTTTGAACCACAAATTGACCCTATCCTTTCCAAGATAAACTGGTCTGATATTGATTGTAAGAAGCGTCGGATAAATCTGGATCTTAACCTTTAAATTTCCTTTGTAGATGTAGAATTTCAGCTAATCAAGTATTATCTTCTAAACTCAGCTTCAACCTTTTAAGATATTGAGGACAATGTCTCATTTAGGTTTGGGGGTGGGGAATAGTTGACTAGTATCTTATTTTTATATTGTTTTTATTTTTAATCCTAAATTTTCAAAAAATTCAAAAAAATTGAAAATTTTTACAAAAATCAAAAAAATATTTTGTGTTTTTATGTTTTTAATTTGATTAATCAGGTGAAATTGGTGTGAGATAGCTTTGTAAGGAGTTTGCACTCTTGAGACGTATCTCAACCAATTTCGGAACAAGTTAATTTTTGTTTATTTCCTTTTGAATTATTTAATTTGTGAATTCTCCATAAAACTGATTAAAATGAATCTTCATATGCTCAGTTGACAGGTATTATCAACATACATGGTAACATACAGACATGAGTTGTAATTGAAAAGTTTATAATATTCAGTGCTCTAGTTTAATTGGAGGAAGCATCTATAAAAAGTGATGGAGTAAAAAAAATAAAAAATAAAAAAAGTGAGAAAAAGAAAAATGGCATCTAAGATCCGAGTAATTAAGTCCGTAGGGGTGTTTTAATACCTAGTGCCCTAAAACCAACTGGTTTGGGAGTCACTGGCCCAAAGCTCGCTACATGGATCAAAGATGTTCATATATATATATATATATATATATATATATATATATATATCTGAAGTCTGAGTAATTAAGTCTGTAGGGGTGTCTTAACACCTAGTGCCCTAAAGCCAACTGGTTTAGGAGTCACTGGCCTAAAGCTCGCTACATAGTTGGATGATATTGTATATAAAAAAAATAGAAAAATCAGAAAAATTATTTCATCGCTTAAAAAAGGTGTGAATTCTGATATAACTTTAGGACAAAAATATTACTCTCTTTTCAACTGCACTTGTGACTATTGTGGGCAAAATGAGTTGATTAATATTTTGTTGGCTGTGTATATGGAGAATGGTAAAAATAATCGGAGAATTTACTTACTCGGTAATTTATAAAGAAACAAAACAACTATTAACTTGGATTAGAAGTTTCAAATGTTTAATCACTAACTTATTTATTCTATTTTCTCTTGTCTTTTTACTTTTGTGTGCATTAGTTTTACTATCTTTTTACTTTTATCAAATGTTTGTGGGTATCATTG